>OX123189.2:21446344-21725387 GCA_944739405.2 Euclidia mi
GCTATTTCTACCTAACGAATTCAAAGATATCTACTAAAGAGCTAATTTAGACTTTGTATCAGTAACATAAGGTTTAATTCCAATGGTGACGTCCGTCGGTATCGGCTGTATCATGTTCCTCAAAGGTACCGACGCCTTGGCGACGCGGCTCTCTTGAAACTAATTTGGGCTTTATTTCTTCAAAGTTTGAATCTAATTTTGTTAAACGATCCGTGCAGCAGTTGGGGTCCTCTTGATATTATTATTGTACCAAATAAATGTAGTAGGTACATGGTCATTTACACGTGTAAAGCAAAACCACGCTAAAATAGCAAACGGTCTCATACCATGACGTACAGAATCAGACAAAAGCGACCGAATTGACCTGGGATTGGTACTTGAGATATTAAGTTCAAATCTCAGTTCAATTAGTGTAGAGGTAAATTCAAAGCATTGCATAAAAGGTAGGTGCCTACTAATAAAATAAATACCTAGTACTTAACGGATAAAATGTAAGTACTTTTAGGTGATCGATAATTCAGTGAATGTGAGTTATCAGATAAATACCTACCTAATGAGTGTTTGAATTATGACCTATGTGAATTACCCATCGATCGTTAGCGTGCAAATCAACTACCTCTACCTCAAAAACATTTTGGAATATGAAAATTCCAAGTACCTAAAATGCCAAAGTAGGTTCCTACGTTTAGTACCGCATAGGAATTCCAGTCAGGGCCGCGCCGCGGGCCGCAGAAAAATTCAGTAGATCCTACGATTGTGTATTTGGAGGATTCAAATTATTGAGCTTCTACAAGATGCTCGTCGTTGTGCAGTTTCAGCAGGCTGAAGTGGTGAACTTGTGTGCTTGAAATATCGAGCTTACGTAGGCCGAGTTTTTGGGCTTCTGAAGGGTTGAGCTAAATGGGAGATAAAAGTCGTGGCGAGAAAGGTTTCAAGGTGGCCTTTTCCAAGTCTAAGGCCATTTCTTTTTATGAGCCCGTGTGGCTCAAATAATGACGAGTGGGGTCCGAATCGTAGAGACAACCTTCAAGGGGCTGAATTGCGGTGCTTGACGGTCAATAAAACCCGGGCACATACAGCGCCGTGACCGTTAGTCAAAAGAATAAAAGAAATAATCGTGAGAGGGTATCTGGATACGTGGCTTATGGCGTCGATTCACGAATGCTACTAGAAGGTCCTGAGGTGGGCGAGAAACCGATGCTTGACGCGAGACACGACGATGAGATGTGGCGGTCCGCGCCCTCCTGAGTCCTAGTGGTCATATGGGTAAGACCCATCTTGAGGAAGGGGCTAGAAGACGTCAGAGCGTTCTCAGCTTCCGATTGATCTACGGTCATAACTCACTACAATTTGGCCGGTTAACAACACTTGCTCTTCGGACATTATTAGAAGCCATGATCTGATGCGATCGACTACACACCATCTTCTCCTTCTGCGTGAATGAGATGGCAACTGAGGAAATATTCGGAGGAGCAGGATTCGATGCGTCAGCGTCTGTGGAACCTCAGGTCTGCATGCTACTAGAGAGTGAGTGACCTTCTACAATAAATCATTGAAATTGATCTCCAGCCACTGTGGGGTGTTGCCAGCGGCCTAATTATCGGGCCTATGAGGCAGCACGCGATCCGACCAGACGGGCCCGTTAGGAGGCTTACGTGTTTGTGTCCGCCTCTCGATGTATTAATTGTTTCGTATTGTGTCGCAATATTAAATTGTATCAGCAATTTGACGGTTACATCTAGCCTAACCTAACTCGTACAGTTAGGAGGGGCTCGTCCAGTGGTAGACTAACTCAGGCGGGGTAACGCATGTTATGCTAAAGCAGTCTACGCAGCCCCGCCATTTTCATAGGTAGTAAAGTGAACACCGCGGAGATTTTGGAGAGTCTCACACACATCTCCAGCCCCAAACTCAAGCTAGTGGGAAAAGCCCGTGACCGGTTTTCACCACGAGTCTGCTAAATAATATTGTCAAAACGCATCACACAGTCATGTCTTTGAACCTAACCAAGGCCGTGATATACCTTTATATCACGCCTGTGGATCTTTAACCACAGAACCAGAGACAATAAGTAAAGGCTCTTGAATCCTCGGTACAGTTTCGGCACTGCAATACAATGTGATTTAAATAACACACTCAAAAAACAGGCATGAAAGAAATGGGATTTGCTCGTCTCGCTGATTGCAACTTGAGCGGACGCCCTTTCTTTGGATGTAAGCAATTTAAAATGGTTGACATATTTTCCTACACATTATCTACTCCATGCTATTCGGTGGACCGGCCCACGGGTCACACGAAATGGCTTAACGGGCCGCATGCGGCCTGCGGGCCGCTGGTTGAGTACCGCTGATTTAAAGCATGCCGCATCCGCAGACAAATAGCACACTTAGTACGTCTCAATAAAGTTAAAATTTGCAAACATTTCAGTGATGGCGGCTCTAGTCATAGGTGAGGCGGCTACGTCAAATAGTTTAATAGACCTTTATGATAAAGCCGACACCAAATAATTTCAATTAAAACTAAACTTAATGCAGATGCAAATAAAAACTAAATTTGTTTATTAATGCAAATAAGACCGCGAATTTAACTTTTTCTAAAATTAATGCTTATTAAATCAGTGCATAATTTTATTGTCACTGAGCGCACGTGTTTTCCGTTTTACTTGAAAATGGACTCGCTTACTACCCGAGAACTCGCCCAAATCGTTTGGCATTATGCAAGTTCGAGAGACCTTAATGAAACCAGAGAATGGTTTTGGAGGCGAAGCCCAAACTCGCCTGTACCTTCATCACGGCGGATACTTCGGGCAGCGCAGAACTTCTTAGACTACGGACAGTTAGTTGTTCCCGAACATGCACAAGCTCGAGGGCGTCCTACCATGTATCCGGAGCAGTTGGATCGTAGCATAAGAAGGTATTTTGAGCAGAACCCGCAAAACTCCACCCGGCCGGTAGCGCGAAGATTTGGCGTCAGCCAAAGCTACGTGTGGAGGCTTCTAAATGCGGCAGGGAAGCAAGCATTCCATTTCCAGCCGGTACACAACATGGCCGAAACCGACCAACCTGCCAGGGTTACATTTTGTAGGTGGCTGTTGGAAACGGACCGCAACATTTTGTGGACAGATGAGGCCACATTCACCCGCTTAGGGTTATTTAATGTTCACAATGAACATTGGTGGGCCAAACAAAATCCCCACGTAACGCGGCGCGATGCGTTCCAGACGCGCTTTTCTGTGAATGTGTGGGCTGGAATTATAAACAATAATAGTTGTGGCCACTACAGCAAAAAAAAATTTGCTCTCGCTTTTTATTTAATTATAATTTAATTTTAATACTTATTTAGTAATTTAATGATTTAATTTAATTTATTACATAAATCTACCTGCCAGACAGTGTTATCTCCTTTCCACATTCACTATCATACATATTAATATGGAGTCACTACAGTGCACTATAGAAAACTTGAACACCATGTTCCACCTAAGGATGTCGCAGTTTGAGAACAAACTGCAAAGCAACACAACTCCTCCATCCAATGTTGCTGGTCTCACTACAGAGTTTGCTGCATTCCGAGCATTTGTCACGGAATCTTTGAAGGGTCTGCAACAGCAAGTACAGCTGCTAGCGCACAGTGTGGATCATCTAGAAATGCTGGGTCGCCGCAAGATTCTTCTATTTCATGGAGTCAGCGAGGAAAAGAAGGAAGACCTTGTGCAGACAATCGTTTCAGTTATGAAGACGCATCTTAAGCTTGAGGACTTCACTCCTTCCTGCATTAAACGCTGCCATCGGATGGGGAGACCTGCTGGTCCAAACAGACACCGCCCAATTCTTGTCAAATTCCAAAATGTCTTGGTGCGCGACAAGGTCTGATTTTCTAAACCCAAATTCAAAGGTTCAGGTATCACAGCCTTGGAATTTCTGACCAAAGCCCGTCATGACGTTTTCATGGCTGCACGGGAGAAGTTTGGCATACATAAGTGTTGGACTAAAGAGGGGGTTGTTTATGTCCTAGGGGCGAACGGCGAGCGACATCGTATGAATTGTTTGGTCGATGTTCAAAATCTTTGCCTTGTCAACGTGGACCAGCAGCGGCAGACTGTTCCTGCTGCAAAGAACGAGCCAGCAAAAACTAGAAGAGCAGCTGCGTCTAAGAAATAGTGCCTTGTAATTAGTTCGCATCTTCTTCTATGTTGAATCCCAGGTGGGTGGTTCTATATTTATTAATAATATTGTTTTTGCAGGTACGAAAATCTACTTGACATGTTTATATATTCATTTTATCTAGTTACCGACTACTTTTTTACTTATAATAATGCATTAAAGTTTTAATTTTTGATGGTTCGAATTATGTCAGTGACACTAGTGACAGTACTGACAGTTCTGATCACACATCGTTCTAAAACAGTTATCTTGTCATTTAAGTTGGGCCATAGTAACACGCTATTATAGTTTAATTTAACTTTGTTGTTACATATTCTCCTTGTTCATTTTTACAACCTGAACCGCCATTCTACCTGGGATTTAGTTAATATTGTGTATATATCTTTTTTTTAATTTTTTTTTGTTTAAACGTTTCTTCCATACGCCGAATTTTGCGATTAATTGTATTTATATTGTTATTATAAACTGGCAGGTGGGCTTTGTTGAAAAGTGTTGAATAGTAGTACTGAATAAACTAGATAAAGTATTATTTATATATTATTATTATTTATTTATATATTATATATATTTGTTATTAATTAGTGCATGGATAGTGACAGTGACGATTTCTTTTCTGCTAGTAGTGACAATGACAGTTACATTAGTGTTCCATCTTTGGTAGACAACTTGCAATCTTTGTTCTCTGGTGTTTCGAGAGACTTTAATGTGGTCCATATTAATGCACAGAGTATTCCCGCCCATTTCCCAGATATGCTGGCTAGTTTTGACTGTAAGAATATCCATGCTATTCTAATCTCTGAATCTTGGCTTAAGCCATGTATTCCTTCAGCTTCGTATACTCTGCCTGGCTTCCAGCTTATTAGGAATGACCGGACTTGGAGTGGTGGCGGTGGTGTTGCCATTTACCTCCGTTCATATATTGCTTATTCAATATTAAACATGTCTTCACAGCCGCCCCCACCCAATGCCGGTGAACATCTCTTCTTGGAAGTCGAGCTGCACCATACAAAAATTCTCCTTGGTGTTTACTATTGTCCGTCCTTGCGTGTTGATTTCTTTTCGTCCTTTGAGAATCTTTTACTTTATCTATCCCCCTCTTACAGTCAAACCATAATTATGGGTGACTTTAACACCTGTCTTCTTAAAAACGACTCACGTTCCTCTTCTTTCTCTTCCATTGCTGTCTCCACTAATCTGCATATACTTCCTATGAATGCTACTCATCACTTCCCAAATTCTACACCTTCACTTTTAGACCTCATTCTTGTCTCATCTCTTGACCATGTCGCTACACATGGCCAATGTAGTGCAGATGCTTTTTCCTATCACGACCTGATTTATCTCTCCTATAAAATTCGTCCCCCCAAGGCAAAGTCTAGAACTCTCTTGCTTCGCAATTTTAGTGGTATGAATACTGATGATCTCATTGATGATGCTAAGGCAATTGATTGGAAACCATTACTAGATGCTGATACTATTGACCGTAAAATTGAATTATTTGAGAGAAATCTTATTGACCTCTACGATGGCCATGCGCCTGTTCGCGCTATAAAATTAAAGCATGCGCCATCTCCGTGGCTTACTGAGGAAATAAGGCTACTTATTCTGAAAAAAGCAGCGGCCAAATCAAAACTAAAATCCAAACCCACCGAGGTAAATAAATTAAAATACATAACTCTCAGAAATCACTGCAATAGGGTGTGTAGGGATGCACAACGCCAGCATATCCACAGTTCTGTAGAAAACGGAGATCCTGCGAATGTATGGAAATTTCTCAAATCATTAGGGGTTGGAAAGCAAAGTCAGAATATTAATCCTTACAATTTTGATATTAACATGCTTAACCAGCACTTCTCTGCTTCGTCCAATTATGACGGGACAACCAAATTGAATACAATAAATTATCTTTCATCGCTTTCAACTCCTGATTGTACTCCCTTTGTCTTTAGTCAGTTTAGTGCATGTGATGTTAAGAAGAGCATTTTATCTATTAGCTCCAACGCTGTTGGTTGTGACGGTATCACCCGTAATATGATCCTCCCCATCCTTGATATAATCCTACCTATTATCACGCACATATTTAATTCCTCAATTTCCAGTGGCGTGTTTCCTGCAGCTTGGAAGTATGCTCATGTGATTCCACTACCTAAAAAATCCAATCCTGTATCCTTCTCTGAATTCCGACCCATATCCATACTACCCTTCCTATCCAAAGTCCTTGAACGTCTCATCTTTAACCAACTTAACTCATTCCTTATAAAAAATGACATCCTCAATCCTTTTCAATCAGGTTTCCGTTCTGGTCATAGCAGCACTACAGCCCTTGTGAATATTACGGATGATATCAGGTCTGGTATGGAGGACGGCAAGCTCACAATTCTCTGTTTGTTGGATTTCAGCAATGCTTTCAACACCGTTGACTTTGATGTCCTCCTTGCCATTTTAAGCTCTCTAAGCATATCTTATCCGTGACTGACTGGTTTCGTAGTTACCTGTTTGGCCGCCGGCAGCGTGTCCATCTGGATGAAACTTATTCGTCCTGGTGCGACAATTCTGCAGGTGTACCTCAGGGCGGCGTTCTCTCTCCTCTGCTCTTCTCGATTTTTATCAATTCAATATCTAATTCTATTTCAAGTTCCTACCACCTTTATGCAGATGATCTGCAAATCTACTCACAAGCGAAGCTTGAAAATTTATCTTTAGGCATCGCCAGTATTAATCAGGACCTAGGTGCCATATCAGAGTGGACTAAAACGTATGGTCTTAAGGTTAATCCTGTTAAAACCCAGGCTATAATTATTGGCAGCTCTAGACTGATATCTAGGATTAACTGGTCCGTGCTTCCCCAGGTGTCTTTTGCAGGTGTTTCTATTCCTTTTCGTAAAGATGTTAAGAATCTGGGGATATACATAGACACAACATTTTCGTGGGCCGTCCAGCTGCAATACATCAGCTGACGTCTTTTTGCTGCCATAGCATCATTGAGAAGACTGCGTAATTTCCTTCCAACTGCCACTAAAATTGCACTTGTGCAATCTATTCTTCTTCCCATTCTTGACTATGCCGATGCCAGCTATCTCGATCTCAATAATGATCAGCTTGATAAACTTGAGCGGCTCCAAAATTTATGTATAAGATTCATATTTGGTTTACGCAAATATGATCATATCTCTGAATTTCGCACGAAGCTCAAGTGGCTGCCAATCCGCCTTCGCCGGAATACTCACATTCTCTGCCTTCTCTATAATATTCTATACAACCCTTCTTTTCCCATGTATTTGAAAACTCGCTTTGAATACCTCCATGACACACATACAAAGTGCTTAAGATCATCGGAGAATCTTAGGTTGAAAGTTCCTGCACATTCTTCAGTTTTCTACGACAAATCTTTTACTGTCCAGGCTGTCCGATTGTGGAATTTGTTGCCGGAGACAATAAGACAGGCTCAATCGTTGACATTATTTAAGAAACTTGTCACCAAACACTACTTAGCAGATTTTCCGTGACTACTCTTTTAAACTTGCACTGATATTGTATTTTTTTTATGGTATCTATTTATATAGGTATTTATATCTATTGTATTTATGTTTAGTATCTATTTATATATTTTATAAAGTATATATTTATGTATGTTGTAATATTAGTATGTAAGTACATAGTATTCTTATTAGTTTAGTTTTGTTGAGCTCTTTAGGATACACTATTCCTCTAAGTAGGTACATACCTACCCATTCTATCAGTCACTTAATTATGTATTCCATTTGGTTGTCTGGAAGAAATCGCATTTTGCGATAAGACCGCCCTTGTACCTAGTTTTAAGTTGCTTATAATTTGATCACTGTATTCTTGTATATTTTTGTTTTTCTGGTGTAGAATAAAGAGTTTCAATCAATCAATCAATCAATCAATAATATCCTTGGTCCTTATTTTATCGAAGGACGTTTAGGTGGACAGGATTACCTGCAGTTGTTAAGGTATGTGGTGACGGAGTATTTAGAAGACGTCCCTCTAAATAGCCTTCGGGATTTATACTATCAACATGACGGAGCACCTGCCCACTATCATAACGTTGTGCGGCAATTTATGAATGACCAATTTGGTGAGAGGTGGATTGGTCGCGGAGGTCCAATAGCCTGGCCCCCTCCCTCGCCTGATCTCACCCAGCTAGACTTTTATCTGTGGGGAGAAATAAAACGCAGGGTGTACGAGGTTGAGTCGAATTCACGCGATATCCTTAAGGCCCGCATAATAAATGCCTTCGATGAAGTCCGCAGAGAAGATATTGTCACTAGACGATTAAGAAATAATTTGAGACGTAGGGCGCAACTGTGCTTAGACATGCAGGGCGGCCACTTTGAACAGTTAGTACATTTGGCATAAAGTGCGTGTAAATAAGTGAATTAAGTGCGTGTAAATAAGTGTAAATATTCAAGTGTAGGTAAATATCCCACTCCATCGTGCAGTGACGGTGAGTTTTTGTAAATAAGACAATAATTGTACATAATTTGATTTCAACTTTTTAAATACGCCCTAATTGTGATGAAATCTCTTTCTGAATGTGTGTATTTTCATAGACATCTAGCTTTCACTCTACCTGCCTTAATGATTTATAATTTTGTCATAATTATGTTCGTCCTAAGCCGGAAAAAAGTATGAAGGGAAAGTTAAAGTAAAGTAAGTAAAGTAAAGTAAAGTAAATTTTATTTCCAAAATAGTGCACATACCTACATTTACAATTTAGATGAGATCTTATAAGTAAATTTATTAACAATTTGTTATCAACTAAACATAGTACTTTAGTTTAGTTCAATAACACTGTTAAATACAGATTCTTATGAAGCTAATAACAACACTATGACACTATAGGTACAAAGTGATGACTGTTTTCAAACCATTGTAGTAAGTAAGTTTTATATTCATAAATACATGAAGCCATTTGAAGACTTAAAAATTCTCTCATATCAACAAGTAAATACTTCAATAAGGCCGTTTTTTCAATTCCTTTCCTTTACAGTTGTTATTATATATTACTAATTGACAATTAAATAATAAATTATTTAACATTTTCACATAAAACAATGATTTATGATGATTTTATCATCCAGTTTGATAAGTTAAAATGACCAAATATTGTATAATTTCTAGTTTTAACTGTTAATACAAGCCTCATATCAAAATAAATATGTTTAGTGTTTATGCAATATTGTCCATAAAAGTCAGTCATTAGGTACAAGGTTGCTGAAGCAACATTTCTATAACATAGGTATCATTTGAATTTTCATTACAATTTCTGCCATGTATTTTATGGTTTAAAGATCCATTGCAAATCGTGCCCGTGCCAGGTTAATCCATTAAACATTTGCACTACTTCAGGTAGATAGCAAATGAACTATCTACATTGGTATCAGTTGTTTATAATGCACTATGGATATTTTTTTTTCTGATAATGAGATGCTATGACCATTAATACACGGAAATGCCAAATAAAAATACTAAGAATAGTAGTAGGCTAATCATACATAGTTAAGTGTAATTCTGACAGTGTTTGTTGTCTGAAACCTTGCTAGTCTTTAAAACTGTTTAACTTTATCAATGTAATTTTCTTTTTTCTTTTGTTGTTGCTTTACTTGAATATACACCATACATATCAGTAGGTACCTATATGAATGTTTACTAAGTTATCATAAGTAAGTAATTAATTGATTAAAGTATAATATTTCCTTATAGAACCACTCATAAATATTCTTGAAACCCAGATATTAAAAAACTCATGGCTCATTTCACATTAAGTTACAATGAGCCAGACGCATAAAAGTTTGCCACGACAAAACCAGGTTTTGGTTTATATTATCTATGTTTATATATGCTATAATATTATACTGCATCTAACATTATCAATCTAAAAATTACATTTGCACATGACAAATTATGTACATATACATATTTCATCAAAATACAAAATTTCATCCATAAATGCACAAATACCTACTCTCCACCAAGCATTACAACATTGTTACCTACTAGCAAACAATTCAATACATTAAAAATCATATTAAATAGTACGTAGGTGTTAAAGCAACAAAAAAAGAGAAACAATAACATCTGTAGTTGCAATGATTAACATAAATGGTCAGCCTTACATTACACCTACACAATACTACCTAGGTAACATACCTACAAGACAAAAAATATATATACATTGCCCACAGTTATTATTATGCCAAATCCATGCATGGTATACTAAATATGGTAAATACAGCGATTGTTTGATTCTATTAGCATTGTACGAGTGGTGACTGAAAATTGATAGAGGGTATTTGAATCATAGAATTTGATTTGTAAAATATATGCAACGCCTCAAACTATGGTTAAGATAAGCAAAATAACACAGTTATTTATCAAACTTCAGCAACCCCATGTGGATGCTAAGTTGATACTAGTCACTACACAGTTGCATGAAAATATATAGACATATCTACTAAGCTCTTTTAAAACTTGATTTACTATGTTGTAATTTTATTCAACGCTATTTGAATAGTGCTTTTTGGCAACATTACATTACATATAGGCATAGGTACATACCTTCCCTTGTATCAAAGAGTTCTGGTAGTATGCACACAATTTGAAACGCATTTAAATGTATAGTTTGTTTCACAATGACATATCTATTAAATGTGATAACTTTAGTTTACTACGACATACAAGAAAGCACACATTGCGTCTACACTAAGCTCAATTATTTATTAAAAAACGAAGTACTTACCTATATCTAACCAACTATTTTAATTTGTTCTGAGACAAAGATATCTTTGCCATATAACACAAAACTGCCATTCAGTATCAAATCTAGATATCTTAATATTTGCTTAATAGTAACGTAGACTAATAAAATTATGAATGAGAGCATATCATAACAGCGCAAAACAAGAAACAAATCTTTGATAGTGTACCTTAAAATTAAGGAAACTGTATATTATATTCACAAAGATTTGGCAATTTACAATAAAATTATATTAATGTAATTTTTAGCTTCAACATACAAGTTAGCGGGTATACTGATAAAAGTTCTTTACCTCCCGTGCTAGTCAAATGACTGTGTTACGGCAAGGTAAGGATTCTCGCTACAGAAATACCAGCTTTAACAAAACTGATTAAGGACAGTTTTTGTTAATGTTTGTTATACTGAAGAGAACAAAACACGTTTAACATTTACTAATGACTTAGGCGTAAACAAGTAGTATATTTAAGAATAACAGATAAAAACTTATGCTAAACAGTAAAACTGTTGTATTTAACTTTTATTTTTATTTGCTGTACATACTATGGTACTCACACGGATCATTCTTAAATATAGGTTCCGTATTATGTTAGCATATAATTATAAATAAATATTAATTAAATAACCATACTTTATATTGCTATGTACATATATGTATATTTATATATGTATATTCATAATATATTATTACATTATTATTACTATATGTGTATATATTATATATAATTATATGAGCACGCAAGTAGATATATATTATATTATAGGTATGTGTATATTATAGTTGTTGTGATTTTATTACTTACATATTTGCATAATTTTTTCGGTCCGTTCATAATCTAAACTATTTAAATACTCATTCAGCGTCCTCTTGCATACAAATCTTGTCATATGAATCATGGGTTTAACTTTACTGATGCGATTATAAAGTAATGGAGCCAAAAAAAAACGAAAAGCATTGAGCAAAAGAAGTCCTACATGAGGGAACTTCGTAGACTTCGTGTGGTCTTCTAATAGATATATTCGAACGACTTTGTTTAGAGTGTTGATTCAGCAAAATAGTTTTTACAAAAAGTTGTCGAATGGTAAGAACTTTACATTCGTTATATAATTTAGCTGTTGGATATCTGAAATTTTTGAAATAAATTACCTTTAAAACGCATCTCTGAGCTCTTTCTATTATTATAAGAGTACTTTTACGCGCACCACCCCAAGCAGTTATACCGTATGTAGCTATAGATTGGCATAAGGTTTGGTAGACAATTTTGCTAGTATTTTGGTCCCTTAAGTTACGATTTTTTTTGAAAATGGGTATAAGTTTACGTATTCTTGATTTAAGTTTATATATATGGGACTTCCAATTTAAATTTTTATCGATTTCAATGCCTAGGTATTTCATGTTATCAGTTGCTGCTAAGGTGTAGCAATCGCAATCTGTATTTATAGCGCCACTGGAAGAACATTCTTCTTTATGTGCTTGTAATATAAAATTTGTTGGTGGCTGTAAGTTATTTTTTATGCTAAAAGTAATGTATCTTGTTTTATTTAGATTTAAAGTTAATAAATTGTAATCAAGCCATTTTATAATGTGTTGTATACCTGTCTCAGCTGCCGCTTTAACTTGTGTCCATGATGAATGTTGAAATAAAATTACAGTATCATCAGCGAATGCAATAATTTTTGAATTGGCCATGACAGTACTGCACAGATTATCTATATATATGAGAAATAAAGTAGGTTCCAACACCGATCCCTGAGGGACACCAAAATTAGTTTTCTGCTTAGAACTAAAAAGGTCTCCAACTCTTAATATTTGAGTCCTATTAGTTAGGTAATCCTTAAAAAGTTCAAGTGGTGTACCTCTGATGCCTATTGACTCCAGTCTACGAATGAGTAATGGAATCGAGATTGTATCAAATGCCTTAGTTAAATCCAAAAATGCCCCAATACATTTTTTTTTACTGTCTAAAGACTCTGCTATATTTGTAACTAAGTCCTCAACTGCATCTGAAGTTGATTTGTTTTTCCTAAACCCGTATTGATTTTTTGATAAAATATTATTATGTTCTAAGTAATCAACCAATCTTTTATTTATAATTTTTTCTAAAATCTTGGCAACTGTTGGTAGAAGCGAAATTGGTCGATAGTTGGTAAGGCTATCCTTTTCTCCAGATTTGAATATCGGTATTACAATGGATTCTTTTAACACATTCGGGAACGTACAGTTTGATAGACATAAATTGAATATATAAGTTAGAGGCCCAACAAGAATATTAACAAATGATTTTATAAATTTTGAAGATATTCCATCCCATCCTGTAGAGCTAGTATTTTTCAAAGACATAATAGTGTTATATACTTCCAATTCGTCAGTTTCTAACATGACAAATGAGTTTAAATGATTATGATGCGACTTAAAGTTTCTAACTAGTTCCTCTTCAGTATGACCTATCCTATCTAAAATTTTGTTCGATAGCTCAGCTCCCACACCCACAAAAAAGTTGTTAGCATAGTCAATAGATTCTTGAGGTGTTGCTTTAATCGTAAGTATTTCGTTTGGTATTTTTGATCTATCTAGCATGTTCAAATTACATACATCTCTTATTACGTCCCATGTTTTCTTTATATCATTTTTCCTTGCATCTAAATTTTGTTTGTCATGCGCATTTTTTAATCTATGCAGAAGATTGTTGCAGTAGTTTCGATAGCGATTATAAGTAATTTTTAGCTCGTAATCATGAGGTGATTTTAGGTGCCTTCTGTGTAGTGTGTCTCTGAATTTCATACATCTTAGTAGCCCGGGAGTAATCCATTTTTTACAAGTTTGCTTCCTGTTTGACACTGAAATTATACGTGTACTTTGTCTAATGATGTCAGACAGAATATTAATAAAATGTTCAGTTGCTATATTCGGGTCACTTATAGATGTTAAATCAGTTAAGTCAAGTTCGCTCATTAGATCATGCGCCATCTCGTTATTAAATATTTTTACAGATTTTTTATGTCTACTGCTTAAACGATACTGTGTTAGAGGTATGCACAAAAATAAACTACTGTGGTCAGTTACAGATGACTCACAAACCACAGTAAGCATTTTTGAATTTGATTTAACAAAACAGTGGTCAATGCATTTGTTAAGACGTGTAGGGAGTAAATGACTTGGTAGAAGACAATGTGTCGCAAGTAAATCCAAATACTCATCAGATTTAGTGTCTATGTTATCGTTGCCAATATCAATATTAATGTCTCCAGTCAAACAAATGCTAGGTTTTCCTTTTAACTTAATTAACAGTTCATCTAGAGAACAAAGAAAGTTGGTTATCGAGGCAACTGACGGCGATCTATATAAACAAATAAATGCAATATTTTTATCTAGTTCTACCACTAAACAGTCAGCGTCCGAAATATTTGGCTCATATACTGTCACGTTCTTCAAATTATTCATAACATATACTACTACGCCACTATTCTGATTTATATGGTTACAAGTATAATAGGCGTCATATTGTTCTATTTTTGGAATGGTGTCTGAATTTTGTAATCAGCACTCAGTCAAAATAATAATATCGTAGCATACATTACTCCTTGACATAAAAATTTTAAGTTGACATCAACATGTTTATTTGAGTAGGTACCTACCTAAGTGGAAAAGTAAAATTTTAGTATCTAAAATAATCTAGGTAAAAGTTTCAGTTTTACTTAGATGTTTACCATTTGAAACTCTATCTCTAAACTAAAGTACCTATGCCTCTAAAAACTAGTACTGTGCGAAGTGTGTACTGGGTACACAGACACACGGCGCTACGGTTTACGAAGTAGGTAGGTACCTAACTTTTATTTAATCTGTGCTACTGTTTACTTACGTAGGTAGGTAACTCCAGCGGCGTCGTCGTGACACAAGTAAAAGACAAAAGTCCACCAATGTTATTCCTTAATGAAACATCTGTACTAGGTATACTAAAGATAAAGTACCTAGGGAACAAATAAGTAATCAAACATGTGTCAACAGGCGACTATTTTTAAAGTAAAATCAGCTGCTGTCGTGTGGTAGGTAGTTATTTTGACAGAGACTGATCCAAATAGCTAAGACGGTTTAGATAGATAGATTATTGTCAGAATCTGTAATCATCATCATTATTTCAGCCAAAGGACGTCCACTGCTGGGCATACCAACCGCTTCCCGCGATCTTAACAAGATTATCGGTCCAAGATTTAGTAATAACGTAAATAATAATTATGTTTTATGATAAAATATCAATCATTTGAAAGAATAAGATGGCATGAGAGACTAGTTTCGCCTCTTGCGCGGTTTGTACGTAGTAGTAAACTCGCAGTAGCGCCATCTACTGCCACTGACATTAAACGCCGCGGGTTTGACCTTACCGTGTCTCGATGACAGCTGACGGCACGCGACGCGAGGTGTTGTTACCTACTTTTAGAATTCGACATTTTAGTTGACGTAGTGTTTATTTTTTTTTTTTTTATTAAAACCCTTTCAGGCTGTTAACGTACTATTGTATGAAACCGAAGCAAAGTAAAAAAAAAAATTTTTTTTTCTCAAAAAAAAAATTTAAAAAATATATATATGGTTAGGGTCATTCTATATCACCAGCAGATCATGTGGTTCAAAGGACTTACACGACTTAAATCACCCTGTAGAATGCCCGCAGTAAAACAATAATTTTATAAAACAGAAATAGGCACCAAGACAAACCATGTACATAAAAGTGCGTAATGCACTGATTCTAAACCTCTCAAAAAGTTAGGGACGTGATTATATGGCCTCTTTTACTCCGTCCCGAAAGCTTTGCGAAAACTCAGGATATTTACAAAGTTTGCAAACAGACTGCCGTTTCAAAGTTGTCATGAGGCACAAATTAGAGTTGATAAACACTGCTGCTTGCTTTAAACTTATATTATACCGTAAATATTTAAGGAGGAAAAGATTAGTGACGACGAGAAATAGGAGTATGAATAGGGGTCGGAAAACAGAGACACGGTTCGAAGATTTTAAACAAAAAAATTCTGAACATTAACTCTGATAGTTTTACATTCAACATATTTGTACAAGAATAAAAACATTTCATTTAAATGAAAGTATATGTTTAAGCTTTGCGTCACTTGCTTTCTCGTCCCTTCAAATTAAAAGGCATATTGAAGGCCTCAGAATTTACTGAACATTGACCTATTTTCTTTGAAATGTCCATTTATTATTATAAAGAGTATCGATACTTGGCATAAATGAAAAAGACATCATAAAAAATTTATCTATCCTTAACAGTAACCAAATCCATCACAATACTAATCTGATATTTGAATGATAAACTTGTCTATATCTAGGTTCTTCGAAGACGGTAAGTCACGGTTGACCGTGACTTATCGTCTTTTAACCTAGATTCATCATTCAGACTTCTAAAAATAACCCACCTTTACCAAACGAAGGGATCTGTATCTAAAAATAATTTATAAACTACTTAAACAATATGATTTACAACACAATCATACTTAAATACTTTTATAATACAATTGTATGATAATCTTCAGTTAATTAAAATTTACTTTTTGGGTTGCAGTTCTCAGAGGACGCAATTTTTTAGCCTTACCCATCTTATTGTAAGAACTGGTCGGTACCCAGCAGTAGGACAGTCTGTATACAGATAATGATGAATATGAAAATATAGTTTCTGAACGATACCAATATTGTGCATGTTTCTTATTTTTTATTGAGTTAGGTGAAAAATAGATTTTATTTAAGGGGCCTACAAGAGCTAAACGCAAGTTTTATAATGCTTTAAAGTATATGATTCAATGCAGTTAGCACAATCAGAAAAATATATGATATTCTTCAGGATATAATCTAGTTAAGTACTGTGTTGAAAACATAATACAACTAACTTTATTCGATAGAAAAAAATCACAAAGATACCTCTAAAAAAATATTTTAACGAGTAAAAACCATATTAAAATACATACAATAATTCTGTTTTTTGACAAATTATTCAACAAGCAACATACTAACGAAATACTGTTTTATTTTTTTAATCCGATCAATACATTTTCTGTAATTAATTTATTTTATGGTTTGTAAAGCGTTCTGAACGTCTCGTCGTCGTCGCGCTTCTCTTTATTACGCATACAATCCGACAAGGACAGCGAAGTTAGCTCTTGTAGTCCCCTTAATATACATACTTTCACGCTGCGTCCTAATACATATATACATATGTATTATAAGTAATTTTATGCAGAAATATGACATTTCCATTAGGGCGCTACATACATACATACATACATACATAGACTCACGCCTGTTTCCCCGAAGGGGTAGGCAGAGGCATATTAAACGCCCACTTTTCGCCAGTGTTTTGATCCCACGTAATAGGTGGCGAGCCTATTGCCGCTTATCGGGATATTTTGTTTGCCAGAGCCTCGTCCGTTGAACGGCAGGTGCACCACTTGCAGGTGAGGTTTGCTTGGGACCCTAAGTACTTGGTGAGAACCCTATGCACCCTGCTTCTAGGGCGCTACCTGCTTCAGATAACGCTAGTTGTTACAACTACAACGTTAGTTGCGTTGTCGTACTTAACGTCTTTTGGGCGTAGTCGGTTATACTTAGTTAAGTGCAAATGAGTAACAAATGGTTACTTCTGTATAAAGCCCAGTATATATATTATTTTTTCACACCATTCTGTTATGACTACGAAAATGTTAGGCCATCCTCATCCTTGCAATAAAACGAAATATAAATATTCTATCCCTCCGTTTAGGTATTGAACGGCATACTCGTAAAACCCAGCAGGTTCAACTTTAAATGGAATGTCGAATGCTACAATATCAGAGGTGTTTCACGGTTCACGCGTCCCACGTCTGTTTCGTCCCAATAATGCTTAAGTTAACTCTAATGCTATTCACATAAGACCCATTTTCCCGTAGCAAACAATGGGTAACGATCTACAAACAAATTTGGGGTGAAAAACTGTAAAAACTCAACTACACCGTGCATTCAGCAAATTGCTTGATAGTGGTATGTCAGATTGGATAGATTTTTTTTCATTGCAAAATTTTTTTTTGTGGTATTTTCTTTCAACTCTCATAAATTCTCTAAAAATCGTGTAAGTATGAGGCTGATTTTGGGGTCTATCGTCTGCCATAGCGGTGTACTTGTTTTCACTTAGTGTTGGGGACTTGTCGAGCCCACCCGAAGCCTTAGCCTCTTCGTGTTCTGACACAAACCATGAGCTTTTTACTTCTCCATTAAAAGTGGGAATTATTTACCGCAATCGATTTCAGTAACTACTTACGATACTGATCTTATAACAAGATTCCAACACAATGTACATACATACATACATACATATCGTCACGCCTTTTATCCCCGAAGGGGTAGGCAGAGGTGTATTTCTACACCCACTTTTCGCCAGATATACTTTAGTCCCACGTAATAAGGGGCGAGCCTATTGCCGTACCGGGCACATTTCCAGACTCCGTGCTGCTACTGAGAATTTCGTGACAGAAAAGCCCAATAACACTGCCCGACCCAGGAATCGAACCCGGGACCTCCCGATCCCACGCGCACATTTATGCCGCGAGACCAACGAGGCAGTCGTATAGGGTTTGATGTCGAGTTTTCCGTCTCTACGCAAAGATGGTATTTGCATCGTGTTATCCCTTAGTCGCCTCTTACGACACCCACGGGAAGATAGGGGGTGGTGACACTTGTATTCTATGCCGTCAACCACACGGCAAAACTTTCCAACACAATGTAATGGTTATTTTTCGTACAAAGTAACAACGAATAGTGCACGCGTGAATGTGTGAGCAAAAATAACTTAGGACCGGTAAAACAAAATTATACACTCAAATTACATACAACACATACAATTACTGTAACATTTTCGTAGTCATAACATAATGGTGTGAAAAAATAATATATATACTGGGCTTTATACAGAAGTAACCATTTGTTACTCATTTGCACTTAACTAAGTATAACCGACTACGCCCAAAAGACGTTACGACAACGCAACATGATGATATTTTATTCGAAGAACCATATTCTATAATGTTTTATGAATACGTTATTGAAAAAATTAAATAGGCTTTTTAAATAATGTTAGTCTGTCCTGAAAAAGGGTTTAATGATGTTCCCCATAAGTGTAATACTTTTATTCAAATCCATCTTTCAAAACTTAAGGTATGTTCTCTTGTTTTTTTTGTAAACGGCTGTGGTTAAAGGTTGTGTCTATATTAAAATTCCGAAGGCTATACGTTAAAGTTCAGTCTTATTTTGGCACTTGTACAATTTATAATCTCGTACTAAGCTACAAGTAAGCTACCAATTTTGTGTGCTAATGTTTGTGTTGTGTGCTTATTAGAGATATTGTATTCCACAAAACACGGTCATATGTAGTTTTAAGCTAAACACCACAACACTGCATAGTGCCTT
This sequence comes from Euclidia mi, assembly GCA_944739405.2. Classification (NCBI taxonomy): domain Eukaryota; kingdom Metazoa; phylum Arthropoda; class Insecta; order Lepidoptera; family Erebidae; genus Euclidia; species Euclidia mi. The sequence goes on from OX123189.2 coordinate 21,465,726, forward strand.
TGTAAAAACCGCGAAGATGAAAGGCTGTAGCTGTGCAATATTAATTTAAAGTTGGCAATTCTTTAAATTTGTGTAATGCCACACAGTTTGAATATTATGGTTCCATTGACCTAGCTACGTTCATAAATATTAATGTAGTGCGATTAAGGCATTTAGCTAAGAAATGGCGATTAGGGAGGAGAACCATTGAGTTTTGCCATTAAGCTCATACTCGTAGTTTACTTCCTAGAATTACAATCTCAGCGTTCTGTTTTTAAGCCTTGGAGCCCCTTACTTCACATACGGGTTAATAAATCTTTTCAAATCTTTATTGAGGATGAGTAGATGGGCGTAGTGGTTTAAATAGCCACCTCGCTTTTTTACACTGCATAGATGGTTGTGCGTTCTGTTTTACGTCGTATCATATTTAGGTATACAATCTATTTAAACGCTGAAAGTTATTAAATGTTTTGAACTAGTAAATTATGATACACAAGCTTTACTTAGTATATGAGCACTGACCCAAACCGCGTTTTGAGATCGACTGACGGGCACTACACCGGCTCGACCTAGCTGATGTAATATGTACATTTGCTGACGTAGCATCAGAAAAGAAGACTAAGTAACTGTAAGCGATTTATTATACACTGTTGGCACAATAGTTCAATCCCTATACAGTCCCAACTGTTAATATAGAATCCGTAGAAGAATTAGATAAAAGTAGGTACCTCTTTTATATTAGGATGCCCGTAGCTACACCTGCACGATCATTTGGCATATTAGGTAAGCCTTTTTCATCATCATCGCCTTAACGTTATCCCGGTTACATCCAAGACTTACACGCCTTGGAGCCCGAGGTCCGCTTACTGGTCTAACAAGATATGACAGAATTTCAACTTTTCCACAGAGCGACTGCCGTCTGACTTTCGGACCCAAAGGCAATATTCCATAGTTTAGACCAGAATCAGTTTATTTGAGGGTACTGACTCCCCGTAACGACTGTCAAAGAACTTCATGACCTCTGGGACCGACGGTTTAACGTGCTCTCCGAGGCACGGAGCAAGCGATAATTAACAATTTAATACGCACTTAACTACGAAAAGTCATTGGTGTGCGACGTGGATTCAAACCCGATAACCTCTACATGGCAGTCCGTTGGTATCTCCACTAGGCTATCGCTGCTTTTTTTAGGTAAGTCATTTTATTGCACCCTTTTGCTCCCGAAGGAATATACATGCCAGATTTCAGCTTGCACCCTGTAAGTGTAGTTCTAGCTATGCGTCATCGGTCAGTCAGTAAGTAAAAGGAAGAATTTTATATATACAGACAGAACTGTTCAAAAAAATATCGCAAATAGGTGATTGAAATACTTTTCATCCAGTAAACACACTTCAATGGATTCTTATTTATTTCTAGATTATAATGTGTTTCGTCCAAAAAAATTGTGTTTTTCTAGTACCATCAGAATTATTTGTGTCCGTTGCTCAATTTTTTACATGATGTTCCGAGCGTTGTTTTGAAAATATAGTAATTTTTGAACATCGTATATGAATATTCCAAACATCATCAGAAATCTAAAATAGATATAAAATGCTTGCGTTACTTACTGACTGACAGACACGCTACAGCTGAAAACTTTTGGGCGTTGGAAACTGAAATTTGGCATGTATGTTCCTTAGGGACCGTAGGGGTGCACTAAGAAGGGATTTCCGAAATCCCCACGGGATCGGCCAAAACGGGTAAATTAAAAAAATGCAGGCGTAGCTGCTGGCGTCCTGTAGTCTAAAATAAAACCCGCAGGCAAATTGTTAAAAATAAATTTCCCTCAAAATGATGTTTTACATAATTATAACTATTTTTTAAACAAACAAACAAACCACAGCGTAAATTATTATTTTGCAATTACTACACTCGTTTGCTTGCAATTGAATTTAATTTCATTCGGAAACCTTAGCTAAAAACCCATTCATTTAGCATAAATGTAAATCCTGAAAAGAATGGTTCATTTTTTATCTGTGCCACGTGGTAATTCAAAACTTACTATAGTTGGTGCCACGAGAAGATAGACTTTTTGTAAACAAACATTCAGGGCTTCACAACCTTTTTTCAAACAGTTGTGTTTTAGATTTTATACTTTTTGAACATACTTTTTTTTTCAAGGCCTAATTATGCCACTATGTTTTTAAGTTTATATTGTTAAATTTTACTGTAATAAAAATATTTGATTTTGTGTTTATGAACATATATGAATTTGCCGATTTTTTTGTCGTTTTACACGTAATTTATTAAGTAAATTCAGGAAAAATAGAGTACCATATATGTTAATGATAGAGTACATACATGCTACTCTATTATTGACACGATTTATTTTTAAATCATAGACAATAAATCATTTGCTCAATGTAGCATACCTATCCTAAAATATTAAATTATTGACCAACAATGAATAACATTATAGATAACTACAGTACTCGCCAATCTTTATGGCCGCTCTGAATGTAGCCATCGCGTCGCGTCGGTACGAACTTGCGCATGGTACAGTCGGGTGGACAAGTCATAACCAAGAAAATATATTTGTAATTATTGAAAATTAAAATCTTCAGTTACGTTGTTAGATTAGCTATATTATATTGTTTAATTACATATTCAATAAAATTCGAGTAATGTAAATTCAGTTAGGTGAAGGGACGTTTAAGCTTAAACTTCTATTCTTCTTCATTAACATTAATACGTCAAACACCATTTTCCGTGTTTGGCGACGTAAAACATTAAAACGACCGCAAGGCATGATCAATGAAAATGGTAACTATATCAGTACAAATAACAACAAGAAACAACGATAGCAACGAGAAACAATAAAGAAGTAACACTATGAAACTATTCTAAACGCGACGATACAGTCAGAGCTCAGCGAATATGTGAGTCGTGTACGAACGTAGCACACTCACACTAACGCGCGGGAGGCGAGGACGCTAGCGGGTGGAAGACAGCGCGCGCGGACGTGCCCGGCCTCCACGCCCCGCGTACGTCCCGCTGATACCTGATTTTGTGTTCTGCGCAGCGCAATGCGGCTAGGTTCGGAGTGGCCATAAAGTTTCGCGAGTACTGTAGCTAGTACATTGAATAAAAAATCTAGGCATGGAGATTTTACGTTGTCGGTGAATGAAATCGTCAGAATGAACTTAAACAAAATCTACTAAAAGTTACGGTAGTCTGAAAACGCAATTTCTTTTTTAGGTATTTATAATTTTCTGCCATCTGCTATTCTCACCCGCTTTTTCGAGATGCCAGCAGCGGGAAGAGTGCCGCGATCCTATAAACTTGTATTTAACTTTACATTTACCCCTTCTTGATAACTAAAAAAATATTTTGTCCTCTGATAAATGTATGTTAAGCCCAAGAATGTAACATTTCAATGAACTAACGCCAAATGTTGACATTCTAGGCGGCAGTACCTCAAAACATTAAAAGATCCTGTTGACAGCGCATAATATCGATAAAAACCCGATCCATTGACATATTAGTTTCCAATGACACGTATCTATGTACCGTTGCGCTCAATGGATTTGACATTATTTGTTTTTGACAGAACTGTCGCTAAGTCACTTAGTAGAAATTCTTTGTTTACAAAAAGTCTATGTTCTCGTGGCACGGACTATAGATGGCGACAAGACGAAGGTCTGTAGATAAAATGTTTATAAATTCTCAGCCTTTTTGGATTTGTTTATCCTGCAAAGGAGGCAGGGCAAACAGACAAATCGGACGAACTGATCGACAAGAAACTACTCCTATTAAGTTACCTATTGAGGTACGAAATTGCGGAAAGGAATATTAACTTACCATTAGAGTTAATTATTTCTGATCTGATCATAACTTGAAGTAAGGCATATTTACAATTGGATAAAATATTAATGAATGGTTTTGTTACATAATCACGACCTAATTACGGACCAAAACCATCATTAAAATTTATTTTCAGAATTTTATACAAAATCAGCATCTGCCTACGGCCATATCTCAGTACCATTTATTCGGTTCTTGAGACGGAAGATTGTCACAACGGCGATTGGCGTCTCAGTAATTACCAGTCTTCCACGACCATGGCTGATGTAAACCATGCTAAAACGTCGCGGCAAATATAAGGTATTTTAGCTTTTATTATAAAAACATTAAGTGGTACAGCCCCGCTACATATATATTGGTATATGACTACAAGTCGCGGAAGTTTAAAAGTAGGTATTTCATTATTTACAGAATATATCAGTTTCTAGATATTTATTAATTTCTCTTCACTAAATCCCATTTTGTTTACCTATACACCACTATTTTTAATTAGCACATAATATTTAACAGGGCTCTAAGTATTTTTAACTGATCATATTTGTGTAGGTAAAAAATAAAAACAATAAGTCCCAAAACTGTCTCAAAACTGTCCACAAAAATACGTAATAATTGGTAAATGCATAACCAAAACTATAAGTAGTAAATTAGTAGTAGTAGTAAACCACACCATTGATAAATTTCCCCCCCTGTCCCTCTGCGCCCGCGCCGCGCCGCACCCCTATGCGACAAACAGTGCTAAATCAGAACCGGTAGTGATCGCATCGTTTTTTCGATGGCTTATGTAGCTATGCTTCGTGCGTACTTTTTGAGTGGATAAAACGCGAGTGCAGCTGTGTGTTTGTACAGGGAAGAGTTTGGAAACCAGTGGATCGGTCGAGGCGGCCCTGTAGCTTGGCCTTCATGCTCACCTGACCTCACGGCCATGGACTTCTTGTTGTGGGTGTACAAAAGTGAGCCGGTTAGTGTCGCGCATATTGGACGCTTTTGACGAAGTGAAAAGACAGAAGCGTACTTCTCTCGTTAGAAACAATTTAATAAAACGTTCCCGTTTGTGTATTGACAATAGTGGTGGACATTTCGAAGGACAATTGAAATACTTGTAAGTAAAAATTACCTAGCTACGTAAATAATAATTTGATGCGGGCGGCTCAAAATCGGTCTGTGTGGAGAACCTTGGGGGAGCCCTATGTCCAGCAGTGGATGTCTCTCGGCTGACATGATGATGATGAAATTTGTAAATAGCAGCTGATTCTAACTTCATAAATACGCCAAAATTACTATTTTCTTTTAGTCCAGAACACCTTCTTCTATTTTGATATTTGTTTGCTTTCTAATTACATACCTCCGTATTTAATTACTTGTTAAACGATAAATTTTACCGGTCCTAAGCCCGAATGAAGTATGAAGGAAAGAGTAGAATTAACAAAATTAAAAAAATACTACCTACACTTATTATTTTGCTTCACTTTATTTTCTATGGCTACCTACATCATAAGTGCGATAGAGAGAATGCGAATGAGCAGGATGGAATATTATCAATGAATTAGTGAATGGATTGTAAAATATGACTATGATTTATGTGAGATTTTCTACAATAAACAAATGATAATAACTGTGCTCTTTATTGATATTATGAAATTTTTACGTCACATATATGATAATAATGTCCTTGCTAATCTGTCCTTAAAGTTTTTGAACTAATTAAAAATAGTGGTGTATAAAGAGGGCAAACAGAAAATACATTGTAACTCAAAATTTGTGGACACTTTTTAGATAACATCTTATGATGACATAATACCGAGGCCTACATGGCAGTAAAGCCAAACCTCAGGGGTATCACGAGCCAAGGGTTGTAAAATGTGTTATAAGGGCGCTTAATCGACTGTCAATCACAGATCAGCGCTTCACCTTACTGCTAGTAAAAGGCCGTATAGGAAAAAAATTAAACAGGAAATGCGTGTCCCGCTTTTTCTATCCTGCCTGTCAAGCTGTCATGTAAATACGCCCAATTTGGATAAAATATGATGTTAATTTATTGAATTTGATAAGATATAATATTGTATATAAGATCCTCGTGTATCTGACATGATAATCTGTTTCATGTAATGATGTTGACTTCTTGGTGTCGAATATAATTATGAATTTTACATACTGTACCTTTTAAGTTCTCGGCTGCTTAGTTTATATACAGGGCTGATGATTATGATTTATTATGACTTTAAAAGTGTTCTTCCTCCAAATAATTACCTTAGTCGTCTTAAAAATTATTTCTAAACAAATCTTATCAAGGTGAAAAGGCGTAGAATTAGACCGGGGGCTAGAGGTAAATACATACATACATACATACATACATATCGTCACGCCTTTTATACCCGAAGGGGTAGGCAGAGGTGTATTTCTACACCCACTTTTCGCCAGATATACTTTAGTCCCACGCAATAAGTGGCGAGCCTATTGCCGTACCGGGCACATTTCCAGACTCCGTGCTGCTACTGAGAATTTCGTGACAGAAAAACTCAATAACACTGCCCGACCCAGGAATCGAACCCGGGACCTCCCGATCCCACGCGCACATTTATGCCGCGAGACCAACGAGGCAGTCGTATAGGGTTTGATGTCGAGTTTTCCGTCTCTACGCAAAGATGGTATTTGCATCGTGTTATCCCTTAGTCGCCTCTTACGACACCCACGGGAAGATAGGGGGTGGTGACACTTGTATTCTATGCCGTCAACCACACGGCAACGGCAGGTTAATACTGCTAACGTAAAAAAGAATTATTATTTACGTATGGACAGCAACGGCCACAGCAGGTGCTGATATAAGATCATAAGTGTATAATTCTATCGCTCTCTAAATGGTAATTGACATGAGATTTTTAGCCATCAAACACACATCAACAAACAAGAGACTTATAAAAATATTCACATAGTATAATAGTCATAATTTTTATTATAAACAGTAGTATACTAGCTGTAGTTAACAATCAATCTGCCGACAATGTTCAATCGAACTTGTACGTTGTACCAAACCGAAAGTGTTTTTTTTTTATAGTAATAGGCGGCAAACGATCAGACGGATCGCCTGATGGTAAGCAATTACCGCCGCCTATGGACACAAACAACAACACAGGAGTCACAAGTGCGTTGCCACCCCTTGGGGTTGGGAAAAGGGAGGATAAGGAGTGGGATGAGGGAGAAGGAATAGGGGATGCAGCCTCCGGCACTCTCACTCACTGAACGAAAAGCAACCGTTTAGGTACTGTTACTTTACGTCGATTTTCTGTGAGAGGGTAGTTATACTTACCAGGTCGAGCCGGCCCATTCATGCTGAAATCAGTAAGGCTCTACTACCTCAAGTGTTTCATCGAACTCGTAAATCAAAAGCTGGTTAGCTAATTCTTAGGGTTCCGTACCTCGAAATGAACAAACGGAACCCTTATAGGATCACTTTGTTGTCCATCCGTCTGTCAAGACCCTTTTTCTCAGAAACGCGTGTAGGTATCAAACTGAAATTTATATCAAATACTTAAAGAAGAATGGCCATTTTTGACCTAAACATGTATAGAGATAAAACTTATTTTAAAATTAAGGTTATTTTTTAGTGTAATGATTTCACTAACAATTATATTTTATAGAAGTCTAGGTACAAAGTAAATTTTTGGGTTGTAAAGATGTTCTAGAACTCGTGAACGAATCGTTATCAAAATATTTTTTATTCGCTGCATTGTTTTATTATCTGTGCCCGAAGATACTTCCTTGTTTAGCTACGTTCCATTTCACTTATACCACATCTTTAGCATTTAGTTTTGTCAAAACCTCGAGCAAACTTAATTTTATATATAAATTGAATCAAGTTGTTAAAAGCTGATCATAAATGAATGTATTTTTTTATGTTAAAAGATATAAAAAGATAAATATAAATGTATTTCTGCCGTTGAAAACATTGGATAAGGATGCAATGGAACGTTTTTGACGTAAAGACGCCGCCGGTGACATTGGACATGGGAGAATCTGTCAAATTAATACGAACTAATTTCGGTGTATTATGTAATTCCTAGACCTTTATAAGAAAAACTGTCTTTACAGTATAATTTCTTGATCATAGATCTACTTGTTTTTGTACATTTTATCTATATACACAATAATTCATTATCAGGTCAATCAAAGTATGAGAAGTGGCCATTGTTCTTTGCTGACCCATGAAACTGTAAAAAAATCAAACTTCTAAGCCAACGCAATCAAAAGATACCGCCGTTTATGCTGCAAATTCACGAAAGTCGCAAGGAAATCAAAACCTACAGGGTACTTCCCATAAACTCAGAATCCTGAAATTTGGTTCGAAGCAATGTCTTATAGCACAAATTAAGGAAAAATTGCAAAAACAGTAAATTTTTAGGTAAATCATGCAATAAAAATGTTTTATTAATTTTAAAGTTACTATCCCTTTCCTCATGAATGCGTTAAGTTATTAAATTGAAATTCATATGAAATACTCGGGTCTATAATACTTTTAAGCTGTAACAAAATCAAACTTCGATCTTAACGCAATCAAAAGATACAGCACTTTTACTATATTTTCAAACTCGCCACTACTCGCAAGGGAATCAAAATCTACAGGGTACTTCCCGTGAACTCAGAATCTTGAAATTTGGTACGAAGCAATGTATTATAGCATAAATAAAGAAAAATTGCGAAAACAGTAAATTTTAAGTTACATCATAGGTATAAAATGTCTTATTAATTTTAAAGTTACTACCCCTTTCCTCATGGACGCGTAAAGTGATTAAATTGATATTCATATCAAATATTTAAGTATATAACACTGTTAAGCTGTAACAAAATGAAACTTCTCTATCAACGCCATCAAAAGAAACAGCAATATAAGCCGCATATTTTCAAACTCGCAACTACTCGCAAGGGAATCAAAACCTACAGGGTACTTCCCGTGAACTCAGAATCTTGAAATTTGGTACGAAGCAACGTCTTATAGTACAGATAAAGGAAAAATGTCAAAAACCGTAATTTTTTGTTATATCATATACTAAAAATATTTTTAATAATTTTAAAGTTACTATCCATTTACCAAAGTCACATAGCTCTCCGAATAGCCAGGCTGAAGTGGCAATGGGCAAGGCACATAGCGCGAAGAACCGATGGCCGTTGAGGCAGGCGGGTTCTGGAATGGCAACCACGTACCGGACGACGCAGCAGGGGTGAGCCTCTCGCAAAGTGGACCGACGATCTGGTTAAGATCGCGGGAAGCGGTTGAATTCGGGCGGCTCAAAATCAGTCCGCGTGGAGAACCTTGGGGGAGGCCTATGTCCACGCTGTGGAAGTCTCTAGGCTCACATGATGATCCCTTTTCTCATGAACCCGTAGAGGTAGAAAATTGAAATTCATGTCAAATACTTAAGTCAAAGCTAAAGGGTTATTCCAGTCGATCTATAATCTTGAAACTTTGCGTTTTTGAAATGTTCGAAAACCTAGTTAAATCACATATTTTTTAAAATAATTATATATATCTACAGGTTTGTACGGAACCCTCGGTGCGCAAGTCCGACTCGCATTTGACCGGTTTAGTTTTTAATCAAAATGTTCCTGTTGTCCACTGAATACAGATCTGTCACACACATATAATAATATGAAGAACTATTACTATAGTTGTAAATTAAACCTGACTGCATGGTTAGCGTAGTGGTTTAAGCGGTTGCGTAGCCGCTTGATACTGCGCCGCGTGTCGTGGATTCGATTCCCACACGATACAATACTTTGTTTAATCCGCAAATTGCTGTCTCGGGTCTGGGTGTCTTTTGTGTCCGGTGATTGAATGTTTGTAAAGTCCCCCGCGATACAAGAATTTAGTCTGTATGTTACAAACCCATATTGTATTTAAAAAATATGAGTAGGTATCTGTTTTCAAGATCTGCGTACATTTAGATGGACGATATGAAATTTTGGATATAATTTCCACCACGAAAAACCACGCGATTGTAAAATAGTATAATATTGTATTCGTAACCACGGCTTTTCACTATTTTTCAATACACTTACAATATTCTTCTACAAACGTTTCGTCTGAGCATGCTTAAGAATTAGCTGTGAGTTTCTTTTCACGAGAAATGTAGTAGTTTTTATCAACAATGCAATTGCCACAGAGCAAGGTATATAGAAGATGAAAACTCCAATTTTCGAAGTATGTCAATAAAAACAAATTTATATAAACATCCTTCCTAAAGCCATTTGACTTTTATGTCAACGACATAAGGTTTTTATTAGCGTGATTTATTACAAGCGAAGTGTAGAATATAAGTTGGAAAGCGATGAGTCAAACGGAAGTAGATTCGAACAATAGCCGGTGAGAGCTATAGAAAGTAGAAAGGTGCATTTTTTCCTTATTTTTGTTTAGTGCTGACAAAATTGACTGAATTTTGCTATGCACTTTACTATTACGGTTTCCAAGCTTGTATAACTTTTTGAAAAGATTTATTTTATTTCGCGCAGGGCAAAGGCCTCCCTCTCCTTCTTCCACAGGTCTCTATTTTGTGCCAGCACAAGCATGTCATTCCTGTACGAGTCCAGTTCGTCCCGCCTTTGTCGTCTCAGCCTTCCTCGCTGTCGCCTAGCACCTTCGGGGACCCAATTAGTGGCGATTTTGGTCCAAAGGCGTTCCGGCATGCGGCAAACGTGGCCCAGTACCATTTGAGATTGCAAGCTTTGTGGGTGACATCGGTGATTTTCGTTTTGGAGCGTAGTATTGTATTTTTACGCGGTCTGTTAAACGGACTCCTAGGATACTACGCTCCATTGTTCGCTGGCAGACCTCGAGTGCGGACCTCTGTTGAGCAGTCAAATACCATGTTTGTGCACCATACGTGAGAATGGGGAAAACGCACATGTCCATGAGCTTACGCTTGTGGCATAAGCCACGGTAGTAGAGCCTAGCTGATTTCAACGTGAATGGGCCGGCTCGACCGGAGAAGTACTACCTTCTCACAGAAATTGACGTAAAGCAACAGTACCTAAACTGTTGCGTGTTGCGTTTCGGTCGGTTAGTGAGAGTGCCGGGGGCCCTATCCCCTCTTCCTTCTCCCTCATCCCACTCCTTATCCTATCCCTTTTTCTAACCCCAAGGGGCGGCAACGCCAACTAGTGACTCCTGTGGTGTTGCTTGTGTCCATGGTCGGCGGTAATTGCTTACTATCAGGCGATCTGTCTGCTCGTTTGCCGTCTATTACTATAAAAAAAATACCTTTCATTTGTCTTTTATCGACCATCGCCTTCATCTAGGAAAAATGTGTGTGCACACAATTTACGTGTAATGTAATATCCTTCAAACTACATTTTATCGACGGCGGTCGTATGAGACAAGCCAACTAAGCAGGACATATGATAGTGCAAAAGTGTGTGCGCAAACACAAATGCAATCGCCCACTCCCATAGTCCAAGGGCACATCTGACTCCGGAGAGAGATTGGGCGCAGAACCAACGGCTTTACGTGCTTTCAGAGGTATGGGTAACACCGCCAAACATGTGACTCCGAATTTCTATTGGATGATTTGATTGATGAATAATAATTAAACTTTTTTACTTTGATTTTGACCACACTATTCATGAAAGTTTTCCTCATACGGCTCTTTACAATTTAACACATTTCTATTAAAGACACAGCTTTATACGGGTTATTAATGACTAAAGCCTTTGTAGTCCGAACCATACGACAGTATATAGGCGTCTTCGGCCTCTAAATTGCGTACTAAATTATAAATATCTGCTATCTACGCAGTTTTTACATGATTTATCACGTAAAATATGAGCTATCTATCCTTTAAGATAGATAGATCATTTTGTCAGAGTTACGATCGAAATTTGAAGTATCATCTAAACCGCCTCAGCTGAACTTTTTGTAGGAAAAATGGAGTGATCTAAAATTTATTATGACTATGCAAAAATTATTTCAGACTTTCACCTTTCAATACGTCAAATGATATTCAATAATTCTTATTTGCAAGATTCCAATGTTGAGATTGAGAATAATTGAGATTAGTATTTTTTAATTTCTTCTGTTCTGTAAATGTGCGTCAAGATCCCAATCACCAGATACCACCAGGTACAGTCAGCACATTCAGATTTTCAAAATCACTGTACACTATATCACCCATAAATCGCTCAACAAGAAGGGCGCCAGTATTGAATGAACATCATTAAAGTTCAAAATTAACTGAACACTACTCTTGCTGATTGCTGATCTTTATAATATCCGAAAATATCATTACATTCAGTTTTACAAAAGTCAATGAACTATATAAAATACTTGTTTTGGTTATCTAATGTAATCACGGCAACGTTAAAAATTACCTTTGTAGCGTAATACTATACACGTATTGCGTTATAATATCTCGCAGGCGCTTAACGCCAGCTTAGCCGTTCGCAATATTACCAAATATGGTCATGTTCACTAGCCAAAGGCAGTTGTGAGTCATAGGCCTATATCTATATAAGATGGGTGCGCGATCTAAGTCGATCACTTGCCCTACACACCGTCTCGCTGATGGTTGTAGTAACTACAACTACAATCCTACTTCTCTTTCTACAGTCCCGCTGGGGGTAAGCATATTCTAGTTGTCTGTGTGCCTATACGTTCTGTCTGTAGTATCTGTGTCTCCTAAGCATAACAGCCGATCTAGGGACCGCCTGTTCCTGACCGGTTGTTGTGTATTCTCTATGCTGTTTCCAGTTCTTCCTACGGGCTCACTGCACCTGTCTTCTCTCTACGGGCTACAAGCCACGAGCTGCTGGCGCCGTGCCGCTACTAGCCAGCTACCACCCAAGTCTCCGTTCCTGCCTACGAGCTCCTACAGCCAGGCCACGGACGCCTGAGCCTGACCGCTCGGCCCACATCGGCTGCACCGCCTGAGACCCCGCTCAGCCTGAACCTCAACCACAGAGCTGCCTGCGCAGCGCACCTTGGCCAGCTACCCTGCGAGCGTCGGAGAGCAGCAAGAGTCTACGCTCCAGCCCTCAGGCCAGTGCTTACCTAGTTCGGTCATACTGTATGTAAGCGGTACTGAGACAAAATAAAGAACCTGTTCAGCCTAGCAGTGTTTCTCTCGAACCCCGACATCCTACCTGAGATCCTCCGTCTCAACTTAACATCATAAATAACAAAAGTTACTGAACATTACTTTGTTTCCGATACGTAGCATGTATACTTATACTATCAAAAGTAGCTGAATTGCAAACAAAAAAGTGCTCGTTACTATCTTCAGAGTTATAAATCCAATCTTGTCCTATCAAAACTAGATCATGTAAAAAAATTAAATTGATGTTATTTCGAATTTGACTTTCCATAATACTTTTGTTTTCTTATTCATTGTATCAATGAGAAACATTAGAAGTGGATGTTCAAGTGGCAAGCACATTTTTAAGCCAGTTTTCAAAATAAGCTCGCAAGCACGATTATAAAGACGTCATCTAAGCTGTCTGTATTACGATTGAACAGTGCCTTTTTTAAGTTTAGGCTTAATCATCATTTTAATAATAAATTGATAAAAAATTAAGCCTAGTTTTTGTTTATAAAACATTGATTTATGAAAGTTTAAATTTGTTGATATTTAATAAAGACAAATAATTTTTATTAACTGTATTGATTTATCAAACCATTTAATAAAATGTTGTTGATAATAAATAAAAGGCTAGTGATTTACATGTGTGTGAAAAAAATACACACACATATTAAACCTAAAAAGCATTTAATTAGTTTACAGGGCCTTTAGAGATAAACGATGTTATGTTATTTTTGACAAAGTTTGTTCAGAGACTTTAGAGACGAAGAATGTTATGCTTTTTTACTATAACCACAGTATAAAGACATACAGTAGTTTGACGCCTTTGATCTCGTAGAAAAAGCCGACAACGTCTAGACAAGGGTGAGTAGGCTAGGGCTGCTACACGTAAACAATACCTACTTATTCAAACACCGTCTATTTATTTTAGGAAAATATTACAATTGCTACACTACATGAATAATGTAGTGTAAATCACTTATCTATACATATAAATAAAATTGGAGTGTCTGTTTGTAATATTAAAATAACCGCTTTTTACTAAATGCATATGGATGTATACACGGTACATACACCGAAATGACATTTTTTTAAATTTTAGTCTGTCTGTCTGTTTGTTCTCGCTAATCTCTGAAACGGCTGGACCTATTTTGACGGGACCCTCACTGGCCTGATGTACCAAGGAGTAACTTAGGCTAAAAATTAACCGGGTACGCGAAGAAGTTCCCTCAGGACGCTGGTGAAACCGTGGGAAACAGCTAGTTTATTATATTACAATAATTAACGATAAATAATTATTATAAAACACGTTGCATTTTTCGTGCGGTGACAGATTTGCATACAAAGTGTCAGTCAGCACCTATTTCATCCCGCAGGTGTCGTGGGAGGCGCTTAAGAATATAAAGCATTTTTCGCACAAACCAAGTTAAAATAAAGCGATTGTCATAGCGGTGGTTTGATGGATGGGTAACCTTGGAATCAGCTTGCTTGCAGAGCCTATGTTATCGATATGAAGTATTTTGCAGTTTTTTTCGTACAAACTACGTTAAGGGAAAGCAATAGACATCACGGTCATTTTATGGATGGGTGACCGGGCTATAAGATTACGGAGAACATGTGTGGGGTTTATAAAAGGGGGCCAAAAATATGGTTATTTTTGAGCTAGGATGCGCCGTTACGATATAATAATATGTGATAGATATGTGATACCTAAGGCGAAGGTACGAGGTACTTATTGAATGAAATTAAAATCACATCAGATTCGAATATTACCTTACAACGCATATTTTCTTACGTCTGCCATGTTGTTTACGTACAATAATTGCTACTTTATTCTGTGATTTGGCCAGACATGAGATATTGTAAAAAGTTAGTAGATTAGTAGGAATGTGCACATTATTTTAACTGGTTATAGATACATACATTTCAAAATAATATAAATAATTATAATTAATGAAATGTTCTTTTTTGGTATAAGTAAATTGATGAAATCGATGATTTTTTAAATCCTTATTTATTTAAATCTTTAAACAGCATAAAGAATTTCAATGTCTCACAGCACAAGTCGTATGCACCATCTTAATTAATATTCATAAGCAAATAAATAAGTAACGAACAAAAAACAAGCACGCGCCAGCCCCCAAAAACATGTACCTAGTTAGGAACTAAGGCGATATACGTAACTAGGTACCGCTCTTCCCGCGTCTCACCTCTTGGCCCCCGCACGATTGACCCGTCTAGACGCGTTCGTCGAACGATTGTATGGATTATTTGACTGTGCTATAACATTGTTTAGCGACTTTTGAAAAGTGATGGTGACCTACTTATGCCCTCTTATGATAATCATTTATTACAGGCGCTTGTCATGTTGAGCGTTGAGGTGTACAGCGATTTTGAAAATCTAAATGTGATCATCAAGTTTTGATGCTGACTGTACATAGCTGTTGCATAATATGACACTATTTTCTTTTGGTCACGGTTAACGTGGAGTCTTTGACTCTGTTCTAGTTTCGGTAAATTATCCGAAATTTAGATAATTAGCGAAAATTTGAAACTAGACATTGATTTATGAATTGTAATTTTCAAAATAAATCCCACTGAAATCCGTAAGTAGTAGTCTCATTTCAAAGGGAAACGTATTCAACAACACAATAAATTGTCATAAAGATTTTAATAATACTTAATATAATATTAATAATTACAATAGATACCGTTTGTGGCGTAACGAGCTTTGCTTATAACTTATCTTAGAAGCAGTTTTATAACCACAATTTCTAGATGAAACGTGCCTACTAAAAAGATGTTTAATGTAGGTATTGAAGAATCGAAAAAAAAATGAAATCAAGTCTCAATGACAAGGGTTTTGGTAACCGTCTTTGATAGCTATTATTTAATAATTTTATTTAAGTCTTTATTTTCGCGTGGTATGGTTTGTTTCATTCGGTTAGGGACGAGGCCTTGATAAAAATATTACTACATTATTTTTGTAGTTATTTGTACTGGTGTCAGGCATTGACCATATCATCATCAGCCTTTAATAGTCCACTGCTGGACTAGGCCTCTCCTTTGAAAGGAGGAATTGCCCTACTATACCACGCTGGCCAAGCGGTTTGGTATAGGGTTTGTATCAAGTTTTCCTTCTCTTAAGCCCGCTCCACACTTCACGCGAGATTCTCACCGAGATTCTCCCCGAGAATTCTCTAGAGAATCTCGGCGAGAACTGCCCTGGGTCTACACTCGCAAGGTTCTCACTACAGTTCACGCGCTCGACGACAATGGACGCTGAAAATGCTACTGCGACAAGCTTGTTGTTGTGCCCATTAGCGTATTACAATTACGCTTATATTAAAGACTAGCTGACCCAGCGAACTCCGTATCACCTTTTTAAGACTTTTTATTTAACTCCCTTTTTTCCAAGCCCCTTTTCCAAAGTTACCATTAACATAGCGCTTAATCTCTTATCATTTCAGAGACAATAAATGATGAACAAACAAACATAGATTTTTATATAATATTGAATTCCCCATTCCTTAAAATATCGGAGACGATACCACAAAACAGGTTCCACTTGAATGCATTCCAGGAATGTCAATTCTAATTCATTTTCCAATTAACGCTGCTCATAATTAAAGTGACTCAAACGGTATCAGTATCACGCAAATAAGTAGGTACAACTACTCTCTTCGGCAACTCGCGTGCAACTGAGAAACGTGCGAATGTGGAGCCGTTCATGTTCTCGCCTGTTTCGCGCGTTCTCGGCTCCTTTGTCTCGCGCCAAAAAACCGACAAAACTGGAGAACAATCCGAGAACCTGCGAAGAATATGCGAATCGGCTCTACATTCACGTTTCTCGTGGTTTTCGCGCGTTCGCGCGAGATTCTCGCGTGAATGTGGAGCGGGCTTTACAGTGTTGTTTTCTGCACAATGTGCTCCCTCCGTTGGCTCTTACGAAACCCATGGGATGATATGGGGTGGTGACAATTCGTATTCTTAATCCGTCACCACACGGACAGATTGACCATATACGGTTGCTATAATTAAACGCCTAATGTTTATTTTATTTTTACTCACAACATAAACAAAGCATCTACGTATTGTATTTAAAAAATGGGTTACCTCACGTGACAACTGTAGATATTTACGACATCGTTGTGACAGGTTTCTCCCCTTTACAAACATGCCTTGTCACCTGCACGCGAAATACGGGTTCATTCTTAAATATGTTTCACTGTAATCCTCAATCATGGCATGCTTTTAAATCTTCGCAAGTTGTATTTCTAATATGATATTGGGAAGTCCAAATTATTTAAGCCTTCCCCGCCATTTCAACTAGCTTACATCGGCATCGGCCACAGTCACTGACAATTCAAACTACGACTACTATCATTGTAAGTTTGTAAACACGTCGCTTGTAACGTAACGTGCAAAAACCACATCCATCCGCATGCTATCTGCATCAATTACTCAATTATATGTCGAAAATATTCAAATAACTACATACAAATTTAAATAAAAGCCACTACTCACTGCAGTATAGCGATTTTGCATTGGGCGTGGTTCGCGTGAACATTGGGATTAGGCACCGACATTTCCTATTCTGATACATCATTTGCCAAATGTATCCGTTATTTGTAAATTGTACCTATGGCATTTTCGATATCGCAGATGAATTAGCGAGCTATATTTCTTGCCAAATATGTTTTACTTATTTCTATATTCATACGTTCTTGAGAGATTTATGTTATTTTGAAATCTATTATGCCCGCTGTACACATTGGCCCAACATGCTGGCCCAAAGTATAGGCCAAATGTGTAGAGAGCTAGTTGACGCTATGTTGGCTTAGTTGGTGTCGCGACGTTGGCCGGCCAACCGAATAGTGTCGGTTTTTTATGCACACATCAAAGGATCTTGGCGCGCTTTGCCAACAGCATTCACACGTTGGCGCCTTTTAACCCGACTGCGCGACGCAAAGGAGGGTAATGTTTTTATCAGTCTATGTATGTTAGTCTATGTATGTTTGTTTCTAAGTGGCGTTCTAGAGACCAAATGCGTAGGCCGATTTTGATGATTCGTACGTTGATCGATTCGTCTAACCTTGCGAGTGTCACTAAAGACATGGCAGTAATCAAAATTCACCACAGTGACAACCAGACGCCATATTGTCAAAATGAAAAAAAAAAGTCGATGAACTATGTCAAGTGGGGTGTCGTTGAAGAGGTATTTTAAAATCATCTTTAGGTTCCTTTTAAATAAAAGTTTAGGATATATAACGATTTAAAGTTGTTTAACAAAACAATCATTCTCGCTAATTATCTTACTTATTGATTTAAGTTTTTATTTCAAGTATAAACGATTTAAAAACAAAAAAACAGTGAATCAATGAACCGTAACTAAAAAGTATAAAATAAAAAAAAAATTAAAGAAAAACAAAAAACCCGACTGCGTAAAAACTAATTTAAAAAAATATGTAAAAAATTTACTGGAAAATAAACTAAAAAGAAAGAAACAAGCCTAGTAGTTTAGAATTCAACAGAACGACTCACAGTCGGGGCCCATTCAAATTTTACTTATCAAATCTTTTCAGCGGAGATAGTAGGTACTGTTGCGCGTGAATGATGTTTACGTTCCCAAGTTCCTATAACGATGGCGGCGGCGTAGGGCAGCAATGAGGTTTTGAAATTATAATTTGAAATTGAACAATAATATATATATTTTTTACTTATTTATGTGTTTTTAATTAATTTTTATTTTTATAAAATTAAAAACGAAGTAAGTTGAAAAACATATTTTTATTAGGTACCACATTATCTTCAAGAGTTGGTAGTTGGGGTGGTCACCCCCTCCCCCCCGTGGGATCTCCACCTTGTCTTGGGGGGGGGGGGCAGTAACCGTGGTTAGGTCACCCACGGTGAAGTTAAGTGACATCCCGGGAGTGGACGCTCCGCGTGGGCTTGACGGAGACCTGCACAGGATGCATCCAAAGGTGCGGGCGCGAGGGTTAGTTCTTCTGTCCCTCGCAGTCGGGCGCGGTCGTGGGAAGAGAGGCGTGTCGGTGTTGCATTGCCGCGCGCCCTATCTCCCGCGACTAACTGGGGGCGCACCATCGTTGCGTCGCGGTCGGGCCACAGAGGGAAGAGGAGATGCGGTTTTGCGTTGCCGTCCTCCCTATCCTCTGCGTCTGCTGGGTGTTTTGCCGGCGGAGTCCAACACCTTCATCTGCCGCCAAGGGGGTTTTGTTCGGGGCCCGCCTGACCATCTGGCGGGCCAATACCCGTCGGGGGGTAGCGAAGAATGCTTCGGTGATACACGACCCTCCGACACAAGGGTACATGAGGAGCACGGGTTGGTTTTTAGTCAGTAAGAGTCTGAGAACCCCTGCGCCGCGCATGATAAAAGTTGTTAGTCGAAAATATACTCTTGATTTCGGCAGTGCTAATTTTTCAAGCCAGCAATTCAGAAATGACAAGCATACCTAGGTCACCCCATAAATTGAAAGATCATGACAGACGTGATGTCGTTTTTGATAAGCATTGTATACATACATATATAAATAGACTCACGCCTGTTTCCCGGAGGGGTAGGCAGAGACTACGTAACACCCTTTGCAACGATTCTGACATACCTCTCTTGCTTAATTCACTCCCATCAAGTTTCTCATGCTCTTCTGTTTAGGGTACTTCTGACCTGTCCTTTTTTTAGGATGACTCCAATCTGGTCAGAGAACGTCCGCCTAGGTCTTCCCCTTCCACACTTGCCTTATATATCTTCTTTGTGAATCTTTCGTCATCCATCCTCTCTATGTGCCCATACCAAACATGCCTTTTTTGATGCTTGTCACTACATCTTCTTTTACCCCACACCACTCTCTTAGCACACAATTCTTTACTCTGTCGGTCAAAGATACACCACTCATACTTCTCAGTGCTCTCATTTCTACAGCATTTTATTCTACTTTCCAGTCTCTTCTGCCATACTCAAGCATTGTATATGGTTCGCATAACCCTGGCTCATATTATCATAAAAAAGTTGCCATACTAATAGAAATATCAGATCAAACGAATATAATTATTCAGACGCACTGACATGTGGTAGGCAAGCACGTTTTAATTAAAGTTCATAATGTTTCAAAATTATAAATCTATTGTTAACTAGACACCTAACAGATATTAGAAATCTATTACCTGATTCTCACCAAAGAGACGCCCGCAGGTAACGATAAATTAATACAACACCTGATAACAAAGTGTCTGTTGTCGGATTGCTGGTACTACTATCATTGTTGTATTATTCATAGTGGAATATCTACAGTACTAAAAGCGGTACTGTCGGACTAATATAATAAGCATTTTCATACTATAATTTAAAAAGTGTTTTATTTTATTGCATACTAGCTGTGCCTGCGGTATCACTTGCGTTGTTTAAGGTTATCGCTTCACACCTGTGGTTCCTATCGTGATTTTGTATCTATAATAGCCTTCCTCGATAAATGGGCCGTCAAATACAAAAATAATAATTACATTAAACCCTTAGTTCCTGAGAATACTGCGTTCAAACAAACCAACAAACGAATGATTCAGCTTTGTAATATTAGTATAGGATACTACAAAATATAGACTATCTAGTGGTATTTTCTGTGGCATGCACATATTTTCGAATTTCCCGTTTTGCCCGATCCCGTGGGAATTTCGGGAAACCCCGTCTTAGTGCACCCCAACGGTGCCCAAGGAACATACATGCTAAATTTCATCTTCTTACGACCAGTAGTTTCGGCTGTAGCGTGTCTGTCAGTCAGTCAGTAACGCAAGGATTTTATATTTTAAGATTTATCTTATATTATGCCAAAATGACATGTTGGTTAGGTACACAGTTTTAACTGTGCACTGTGTATTTTTGCAAATGGCAATGGCAAAACTAAACACAAACAGTGCACAGCAACAGCAATCGAGAACTTTACGTGCCTCGAAATATTTTCGATAATCGAGTCTAAGCCACGAATTTGTAATACGACAACACGCCGCCATCGCGATTTCCAATTTCGCCGACGCAGTTATCTCCACTCATAATAATTGACAATGCTCTGGCAGATGTCACTAGAATTATCGCATAGGATTCCACGATAAATGCACCAACAACAAATAGTTTACTCTTATTCTCGTTATTACTTTTTCTTTTAAAAAGTCAACGTACGCGCTAGGATCCAATGTGATCTCTGTCGCGGGAGGTGTTCAGAAATATTCAACCAACGAACAAGATAATACACACGGTCGTAACAGCAATTTGTGGATCATACAAAGTGTTGTCAATTATTGCGTAAGTAAGCTTACTTTTGTGGATTTATTTTCTAAGCACCTACTATAGAGTATTATGTTAGGAAATGTCCAGCAGACGCAATCTGAGACTGTTTTAATATCTATAAGTAAATATGTGAAGCCGTGTGTGTGGGTATGGCGTGCATGCAGCATGGGTGCGGCACTGATATACTGAAACATTACCACAAATAGACGAGCTCGCAACTCGCGATCGGATTCCTCGTTGTTAAGTAGGCTATCAAACAAGAGCAGGAGCAAATAGGATTAGCCATCCATACACGTTATTGTGAACTGGCGGGTCTATAATACGGCCGTGGTACCGAACTTAGTAGCGCGATGTTATCATGTTAATACATGTTGTTGCATATTTGAAACGAAATTTGAAAATTATGACGTCATGTACTAGTATATCTTGAGCTGTAGAAGAATTTGATCCTTATTAGACTCAAGAAGTTTAACACACAGCTGCATGTCCTTTTAGGTATGTATAAGCTAGCTCTATAAGTGTAACGTAATATTCTGTTAATATCCTTATGCCATTTGATCTGATTCTCGATTTTGATAATATTGTAAGTAGTAGGTATTTTTTCATTTTATTTATAGTCTGACGCCTGTATTCCCGAAGGGGTAGGCAGAAGTGTATATATTGTAGCTATTTAACCTACTAAAAACAAATATCTTGCTCGTAGCATTTTTTTAACGTTTCATATACTTAGTTAGTACCGTGTTTAAAGGTAGCAAAAATATTATAGATGAAAATATTAATGTATTCAACATGAAGCAGTTAGCCAGCACCATAAATTGTATATTAGCATTTAACCAAGCAGATTACAATCTTAAATTGAAATCTGAATACTTAATTTACTGCAGCTTTCCTAGTACAAAGGTTTTAGATTAAAAAGTGCTTGAATAAATAGAAAATGTCACCATAGCGGTGAAATAAGGTCGGGACGTGAGAACACGGAAAGTTTTCAAACTAACTTAAAAGCTTTGCTTGTAAATTATTATTGTTCTTGCAGTTTACGATAGTTTGTGCTGTTGGACAGGACTAGCTGTGGGCATTAGGCGACCTTAGTACCTTGGACATAGTTGAACAATAATTGAGGTAACAGGTTAATTTTCAACGTAAATTACAGTGAGTTTGCTTGCTGTTTAAGTTATCTTGTGTCTGTACATATAAAATGCTTGCGTTATTGACTGAATGACAGACAACGCACAGCTAAGACCATTTGGCATAAGAACGTGATATTTGGCATGTTGATCTTTCTCCGGGATCACATGCGTGCACTAAGGAGGGATTTCCTGAAATTTCCACGGGGTTGTGCAATAAATAAAATAATGTGCGTAGTAGTGGGCATTCTCTAGTTTTCAATAATTGCGTTGGTCTCGTGATAATGCGAGTTGGCTCTGAGTTTCATTCTGACAAAAGATTTAGCTATTCCATTTGACTGTGAGAGTGAATAAAGATCATTAGTGTTTTTACTCACATTTGCATAACATTTACATAATTTTATACGCGTAGTTGCCTAGACATGTCACCATGCCGTAGCCAAAATTTATTTTGACCACGACATCTTAACCAATCAACATGTTCAACGTAAGTAATTAACCCAGAAGCCGTTTATCATACGTACAATATTATTAAAGCACTCAGAGTTATGTGATCTTTGATTTCAATCACACATACTCGAAACGATGCCAACGGAAATTTTAGTGTTGCCAAAACTGTAAACCAATATTTGGCGGTTATAATTTCAAAGTGAAACTTAACGAAACATAAACCAGACCTGAAACTTGGGTTTACAGCAAACAAGATCCGGATTTTAACAAAAAAAATATAATATATACCTTACTTCTAACTTAATATTATATTAATATTATTTAGTTACTTACACTAAGGCCCACTTGCACAACGATTCTTAAATTGAATTAAGATGTATTTAACGAGAAAAAAAATATTAAACACCACTAGCGTCTTGCACAACGAAAAATTTGTCGAGTAATATGATTTAAGAACTGTCAAAATTAATCACCGAAAATCGGCTGTTTAGTGGCTAATTTCATTTAAGAACTGTCACACTGATGTTGGCATCTTGTCATTAGCGACGAAAACTATCAATAATTATATAACTGGACCGGACGACGCAGCAGGGGGAGGCCTATGTCCAGCAGTGGACGTCCCTAGGCTGACATGATGATGAAGATAATATAACTGATAACAATGTACCTACTTGTGTTATTGTTAACCCTAGAATTCTACACTATTTGGGGCACATGTTATTCCTACACTGGGGTGCTGGAACACCCCATACTAAAATGACTGTAATCCTTAAAATAAAAAAAACAATTCATGAAAATACGTTTTACTAAAGAGAATCGGTAACTTGAGATCACAAATCAGCCTTATTACATAAAGTTAAATGTAGTTTGAGCAACAGCGCTTGTAGGATTTGGTCCTTTTTTGAGGATCACTGCAATGGACTAAGTTGGCATCCGGTGACGGTCCTCCAAATGTTCATGTATCAGTTCCAAACCTAATTTCAAAACTGTCTGCTGAAACTTTATATTTGGCTCATTATTTGATCTTGAACACTTGTAAAGAACCCAGGAATTACAACTGGTCCCAACTTCTATTTCTTCCTCGCCAGATTTGTGGTCTAGAATAGAGCTTATTTCTTCGTAATTCAAACCTCTGACAGCCATCCGAAACAAAATAAATAAACTTCATTGACTTTTACCTTCATAATATCTAAGAATATATGTATTTAATTCATATAAGACTATTGTTTTAATAAATAATCAAATTTAATAACTTATTACATATAAATGCATCAATCGTAATAAATAAATAATCTTACAATTTTACTACACTGGGGTACTGGCGCACCCCACAGCACTTATACAGGCGACCACACAACGCGGTCCCTCGTCACGGTATTGACGTAACGCGAGTGGTTGACACCAAACTAAAATACTCCGACGCGCGAATTCGTGGATATTAAAGAAATTGAGATATTTAGAAAACAAATCGGTGTGGGGTGCACCTGCACCCCATGTAGGGTTCTACGGTTAATGCTTAAAAGTTTCTAGTTATTATTTGTCAATTGTCATTTCGTTGCTAGGCGACGACAATGCGTTTTGTTTTATGCTCAAAGTATATATAGTCTAAGGTTTTATGCGAAACCATACGCATAACATCGTTAAAATCGTAACAAAAAGGCTTCATGCCATGAAACAAAACGTAGAAACTACTTTACCGACCTCATAAAATGTTTAACTAAATCTAAGCGTTGTTGTCGTTGTGCAAGAGGACGCTAAATACTTTTAAGTTAAATTATTTTATGCTGTTAATTCTGTTCAAAAAATTTAAATTAAGGAGTGACTTAAATCAAACGTTACGCAAGTGGGCCTAAGGCCCACTTGCACAGTGATTCTTAAATTGAATTAAGATGTATTTAACGAGAAAAAAAGTATTAAACACCACAAGCGTCTTGCACAACGAAAAATTTGTCGAGTAATATGATTTAAGAACTGTCAAAATTAATTACCGAAAATCGGCTGTTTAGTGGCTAATTTCATTTAAGAACTGTCACACTGATGTTGGCATCTTGTCATTAGCGACGAAAATTATCTATAATTATATAACTGGACCGGACGACGCAGCAGGGGGAGGCCTATGTCCAGCAGTGGACGTCCCTAGGCTGACATGATGATGATGATGATATAACTGATAACAATGTACCTACTTGTGTTATTGTTAACCCTAGAATCCTACACTATTTGGCGCACATGTTATTCCTACACTGGGGTGCTGGAACACCCCATACTAAAATGACTGTAATCCTTAAAATAAAATAAAATAATTCATGAAAATACGTTTTAATAAACATAATCGGTAACTTGAGATCACAAATCAGCCTTATTACACATTATTAAATGTAGTTTGAGCAACAGCGCTTGTAGGATTTGGGCCTTTTTTGAGGATCACTGCAATGGACTAAGTTGGCAACTTGGTAACGGTCCTCCAAATGTTCATGTATCAGTTCCAAACCTAATTTCAAAACTGTCTGCTAAAAATTTATATTTGGCTTATTATTTGATTTTGAACACTTGTAAAGAACCCAGGAATTACAACTGGTCCCAACTTCTATTTCTTCCTCGCCAGATTTGTGGTCTAGAATAGAGCCTATTTCTTCGTAATTCAAGCCTCTTACAGCCATCCGAAAGAAAATAAATAAACTTCATTGAATTTTACCTTCATAATATCTAAAAATATCTGTATTTAATTCATATAAGACTATTGTTTTAATAAATAATCAAATTTAATAACTTATTACATATAAATGCATCAATCGAAATAAATAAATAATCTTACGATTTTACTACACTGGGGTACTGGCGTACCCCACAGCACTTATACAGGCGACCACACAACGCGGTCCCTCGTTACGGTATTGACGTAACGCCAGCGGTTGACACCAAACTAAAATACTCCGACGCGCGAATTCGTGGATATTAAAGAAATTGAGATATTTAGAAAACAAATCGCTGTGGGGTGCACCTGCACCCCATGTAGGGTTCTAGGGTTAACGCTCAAAAGTTTCCAGTTATTATTTGTCAATTGTCATTTCGTTGCTAGGTGACGACAATGCGTTTTGTTTTATGCTCAAAGTATATATAGTCTAAGGTTTTATGCGAAACCATACGCATAACATCGTTAAAATCGTAACAAAAAGGCTTCATGCCATGAAACAAAACGTAGAAACTACTTTACCGACCTCATAAAATGTTTAACTAAATCTAAGCGTTATTGTCGTTGTGCAAGAGGACGCTAAATACTTTTAACTTAAATTATTTTATGCTGTTAATTCTGTTCAACAGATTTAAATTAAGGAGTGACTTAAATCAAACGTTACGCAAGTGGGCCTAAGGCCCACTTGCACAACGATTCTTAAATTGAATTAAGATGTATTTAACGAGAAAAATAATATTAAACACCACTAGCGTCTTGCACAACGAAAAATTTGTCGAGTAATATGATTTAAGAACTGTCAAAATTAATCACCAAAAATCGGCTGTTTAGTGGCTAATTTCATTTAAGAACTGTCACACTGATGTTGGCATCTTGTCATTAGCGACGAAAATTATCAATAATTATATAACTGGACCGGACGACGCAGCAGGGGGAGGCCTATGTCCAGCAGTGGACGTCCCTAGGCTGACATGATGATGATGATGATATAACTGATAACAATGTACCTACTTGTGTTAAAGTTAACCCTAGAATTCTACACTATTTGGCGCACATGTTATTCCTACACTGGGGTGCTGGAACACCCCATACTAAAATGACTGTTATCCTTAAAATAAAAAAAACAATTCATGAAAATACGTTTTACTAAACAGAATCGGTAACTTGAGATCACAAATCAGCCTTATTACACAAAGTTAAATGTAGTTTGAGCAACAGCGCTTGTAGGATTTGGTCCTTTTTTGAGGATCACTGCAATGGACTAAGTTGGCATCCGGTGACGGTCCTCCAAATGTTCATGTATCAGTTCCAAACCTAATTTCAAAACTGTCTGCTGAAACTTTATATTTGGCTTATTATTTGATCTTGAACACTTGTAAAGAACCCAGAAATTACAACTGGTCCCAACTTCTATTTGTTCCTCGCCAGATTTGTGGTCTAGAATAGAGCTTATTTCTTCGTAATTCAAACCTCTGACGGCCATCCGAAACAAAATAAATAAACTTCATTGAATTTTACCTTCATAATATCTAAAAATATCTGAATTAAATTCATATAAGACTATTGTTTTAATAAATAATCAAATTTAATAACTTATTACATATAAATGCATCAATCGTAATAAATAAATAATCTTACGATTTTACTTCACTGGGGTACTGGCGTACCCCACAGCACTTATACAGGCGACTACACAACGCGGTCCCTCGTCACGGAATTGACGTAACGCGAGCGGTTGACACCAAACTAAAATACTCCGACGCGCGAATTCGTGGATATTAAAGAAATTGAGATATTTAGAAAACAAATCGGTGAGGGGTGCACCTGCACCCCATGTAGGGTTCGAGGGTTAATGCTCAAAAGTTTCTAGTTATTATTTGTCAATTGTCATTTCGTTGCTAGGCAACGACAATGCGTTTTGTTTTATGCTCAAAGTATATATAGTCTAAGGTTTTATGCGAAACTATACGCATAACATCGTTAAAATCGTAACAAAAAGGCTTCATGCCATGAAACAAAACGTAGAAACTACTTTACCGACCTCATAAAATGTTTAACTAAATCTGAGCGTTGTTGTCGTTGTGCAAGAGGACGCTAAATACTTTTAAGTTAAATTATTTTATGCTGTTAATTCTGTTCAACAAATTTAAATAAAGGAGTGACTTAAATCAAACGTTACGCAAGTGGGCCTAAATCTACATAAAAGAAAATAATATGTTATTTTGAAGGTTTCGTGGTAAACTACGAAATCCATATAGTTTCGTCCTCGTCATCAGTTTGTTAGCTGCACAACAAATAAAGAACAAAAAGACGTCTTGAAATAAGGACCAAATGACTTGAAAAAGGAATAAAAGTACATTAAGGTATTGAAAAAGATATGAACGATAGCTTCATTCTTATCTCTAGATAGGTCTTTCAAAAACATTCGAAGATTATTTACACTTCTTACAAAGAAAACCTCTAATCCTCGAGTTAAAAAATATCTCGAATAATCTGAGCAACTGATGGCTCCTGTGGCTTATAGCGTGGTGATAAACCTACAATTTATAGCCGTCCTCATATCTAAATGAGCTATAAAAAACAAAAGTTAATCGAATCAGTAGTAGAACCAGCAAACAAACAATCTCTTCAGCTTTTTAATATTAGTAAAGCTCAAACGGAAATATCAATCATATATCCTCCTTCTGTAATAGATATGTGCAAAGTACTTTTAATAAAGGTATATAAATTTGTATAACAAGTTGCAAAGAAAATAAGCGATATCACAGCTGATAAGGCTTTAAAATTATGATTGACTTTCCAAAAACTTTAACCTATTTACGCAGGGGATTATCCCCTATATACCCCGTATATTAAAATTGATTTCTTCTAAATACTTCGTTACTTTGCACTTAAGAGCAGGCATTCCAAAATATCTTTTGCGTAAGCTCCGCCTTTTCTCCCCGCTAGCGACCCCGGGCCGCCACCTCACCCCGCAGCTCGCCGCTGCGCGAGGTGAATGAATGTCTCGCTACGCGGGCTTCGATTGAAGTAGAGACGACTTTATGTATTTAATATTTTTTGTATTATGAATAGTTATTTATGATATGATAATAAATTGACTAAAATATGCCATAAAAGGCAGAAATATGAATAATTCAATTGATTTATGCGACATGTTGTAGTTGTAGTCAAAGCCATAGGCTGTGAAATCTTGTTTCAGAATGTCTTATTACTAATTTATTTTATTTATATTAATGATATGTTTCTTTTTATACTACTTTCATACATCAACGGACACGAAATAACAAATATGTGGATCACACAGTGTTGTCTCAGGTGGGAATCGAACCTACGACCACGGCGTAATGCCAAGTGCCAAGAAGACCTCTGAAATCACTATGCCATGCGTGCATATTATGACATAAAAAAGAGAAGTTCTTATTTATAATTTACTAATATCTAATTACAACGGCTACGTTACATTGATATTACAATGTAACTCACTTATTATATTACAATAATCAACGATTATAAAACGGATTGCATTTTTTCTTGGGGTGCGGCTTTGACGTCGTTCCGAAGGTGTCATAGGCGGCGGCTATGAAAATCACGCCTTTTTAAGATTAATTAGGGTGTTTATTTTAAATTGTCTTTCAGGATATATACCACGTACCTTTATATGAAGTAACCGATATGTCGGCACTGTTGCAAGCGCCATGTTCACGGATGTACATGATTTACGGATGATGTACGGATATACACGCTTATACATCTACATTTGATTCCTACCAAACGGAGACGAATGTTTTAAAGCAGTTTTTAGTTCAACCTAATTACACCCATGATACCTAGTAATAAAGTCACAAATCGTAAAACTGGTATCTAATACTTACGACCAATCGTCGAAAATTTGCGGCATAAACGGCTATATCTTTTTAATGCATAGACTTAGAACATATTTTTAGTGTATTGTCCAAGGGACAGAAGAACTGAGTATTTGGTATACATTTCAGTTTATTACCTTTACGCGTTCCTGAGGAAAAAGTAAAAAAAACACGGCGATGTAGGTATTTCGAGCTCGCTCTTCCAAATTAATAAAGTAAAAAAAATGTTCGTAATGAATGATTGACCAATATAATTATGATTTTAATTTTCGTAAGACAAAGAGACATACATGTAAACATCTTTATATGTATATTTCTTGAGTGCGTGTGTACGTCACAGAACTCCTCCTAAACGACTGGACCGATTTTGATGAAATTTTTGTGTGTGTTCAAGGGGACTTGAGAATGGTTTACCATGCGCTACCATCGCAGTGTTAAATCTATATTAATAAACTCGTACGAGTGTCTATTTTTTTAAGCCAAAAAAAATATTTTGTTTCCAAGGTATTATTTTCGCGTAGTATGACTTGGCATGATGTGCAAAACGAGTAGACTTCGGCTTGGTGATGGGTCTGGTGACATCATCATATCATATCATATATCATATAATATATAACAAATAACATATAACATATAACATATAACATATGACATATGACATATAACATATAACATATAACATATAACATATAACATATAACATACAACATACAACATACAAAATATAACATATAGCATATAATATAAACATATAACATAACATATAAAATGTAACATATATATGTTAAAATAATATATAACTTATAACATATATAACGTATGACATACGTCATATGACATATAATATAACATATATGATATATTACATACGACATATTATGACATATAAACATAGGTATTATAAAGATAAAAACATATAAACGTACATACCTACTGGCATCAAATTACATCTAATATGTTGCCCTACAAAGTTCTATATCTGTCACTGAAAGTTCCATTCAAATCTGTTTAGCCATTTCAAGGATTACCCCGAAAAAACAGCAAGACAGACAATTTTAAAAAGAAAAGCTTTGGATCATGTAATATGGTCTTATATGTATAATATAATTTAAAAAATGGGCAAGTGCGAGTTGTAGGGATGAGAGTAATGAAACGCAACAATTACGACATCATACTGACTGTTTATTCAATAGTAACCAAATATATATAGTTTTTAGGGCTAATGAGTACATACAAACTTATAACTACGCTACATCTCCCACATAAAAAAATAAAAAAAAACCGGTCAAGTGCGAGTCGGACTCGCGCACCGAGGGTTCCGTACAAACCTGTAGGTATATGAGTCGTATGTAAAAGTTCACCAGTCATAGTTATGGTATTTTTATTGCCAAATGAAATCCATAACATTACAGTATGGAAAGCTGGAGGAACATAAATTAAAGAAAAAGCGGTCTTTGTCGTTTGTAATCAGCCATCCTTTATTTTATATTAACATAACTATATTACTTATTTTATAATATAACTTAAATACCTATACCAGCCTTGCAGAAGCCTTCCAAAAGTCTGCTGATGAATGATGGTAAGATTTTGTATCAAAGTTATTGATTTACAAAGTTTTTAGTGACTATTAGAAATCTGTTACAAAAATACTTATAAAGTACAGAGTAATTAACAAAAAGGTTTGAAGACTATGTAATTATTTGAAATCTCAATCTCAATCAGCCTATCGCAGTCCACTGCTGGACATTGGCCTCTCCCAACAAGCACATCATCCGCATCATTTATCTGGGCTATAAGACGTTGCTTCGTACCAAATTTCAAGATTTTGAGTTCACGGGAAGTACCCTGTAGGTTTTGATTCCATTGCGAGTAGTCGCGAGTTTAAAAATATGATTATATTGCTCTTTCTTTTGATTGCGTAGACATAGAAGTTTGATTTTGTTCCAGCCTAACGGTGTTATATACCTGAGTATTTGATATGAATTTCAATTTAATACCTCTACGCCTTCAAGAGAAAGGGGTAGTAACTTAAAATTTATTAAAAATATTTTTTATATGCTGTAACTAAAAAATTACTGTTTTCGCACTTGTTCCTTTATAAGTGATATAAGACGTTGCTTCGTACCAAATTTCAAGATTTTGAGTTCACGGGAAGTACCCAGTAGGGTTTGATTCCCTTGCGAGTAGTCGCTTGTTAGAAAATATGCTTATATTGCTATTTCTTTTGATTGCGTTGACATAGAACTTTGATTTTTTTGCAGCCTAACGGTGTTATATATTTGAGTATTTGATATGAATTTCAATTTAATACCTCCACGCGTTCAAGAGAAAGGGGTAGTAACTTTAAATTTATTAAAAATATTTTTTTTATATCATGTAACTAAAAATTTATAGTTTTCGCAATTTTTCCTTTATATGTGCTATAAGGCGTTGCTTCGTACCAAATTTTAAGATTCTGAGGTCACGGAAGGTACTCTGTAGGTTTTGATTCACTCGAGTTTGAAAATATGCTTATATTGCTCTTTCTTTTGTTTGCGTTTACATAGAAGCTTGATTTTGTTGCAGCCTAACGGTCTTATATACTTGAGTATTTGATATCAATTTCAATTTAATACCTCCACGCGTTCAAGAGAAAGGGGTAGTAACTTGAAATTTATTAAAAAAATTTTTTTATATGCTGTAACTAAAAATGTACAGTTTTCGCAATTTTTCCTTCATATGTGATATAAGACGTTACTTCGTACCAAATTTCAACATTCTGAGTTCACGGGAAGTACCCTGTAGGTTTTAATTCACTTGCGAGTAGGCACGAGTTTGAAAATATACTTATATTGTTCTTTCTTTTGATTGCGTTGACATAGAAGCTTGTTTTTGTGGCAGCCTTACGGTGTTATATACCTGAGTATTTGATATAAATTTCAATTTAATACCTCCACGCGTTCAAGATAAAGGGGTTGTAACTTTGAATTTATTAAAAATATTTTTTTATATGCTGTAACGAAAAATTTACGATTTTCGCAATTTTTCCTTTATAAGTGATATAAGACGTCGCTTCGTACCAAATTTCAAGATTCTGAGTTCACGGGCAGTACCCTGTAGGTTTTGATTCCAATGCGAGTTTGAAAATATGCTGCAATTTGCAGGATATACGGCTGTATCTTTTGATTGTGTTGGATTAGAAGATTGATTTTTTTACAGCTCTATGGAACCGTAGATTCGAGTATTTAGTATCCATTTCAGTTTGATACCTCCACGCATTCCTGAGAAAAAGGGTCTTGACAGACGGACGGACAACAAAGTGATCCTATAAGGCTTCCGTTTTTTCCTTTCGAGGTACGGAACCCTAAAAATGATAAGAATAAGTTTATTTTTTTATTACAAACATCCTTATTTATATTAATTGAATAAACCTTTAATTATTTCAAGTAAAGACATAAGTTTACATTGATTAACATTTTCTTTTTGGTACATTTATATATTCATAAAACATTATTTTACTTATAGCTAAAAATATTTTAATTGTATCATTGACAATATATTTCTTAATAACTAAGGTTATAATATTTATTTATTACATATTTATGTAGTATAAGTTTAATAGAATGATTAATCGATTGTATATATAATTCATAGTTATATTTCCTCTATCATACATGAATAATGTAGGTATTATTTTGTTATTATAATATAGTAAGTATACAATATAAACATAGTCTAATTACATTATTAACTAGGAACAGTACAGCTTAGTTCTGTTTTTATGAATCAAATCAATTTTTCCTTTCTTAATTATTTCTACATTAGGCGATAAGTCTCTAACTACTACATATGGACCTGAGTAAACAGGGCTAAATTTATTACCTGTTTCCTCTTTTAATAATACCTGATCATTTGATTTGTATATAATTGGGTTAATTTTCGAGTCATAATGCTCTTTTCGATTTATTTTTTGTTTAATCAATCTTTTACGAGCTTCATTTTGCGTAACCTGTAGTCTATATCTTAACTCTAGAGGATAACTGTCATGATTGTAAAGTGGTTCAATGGATGTTGAAAGGTTGCTAGGTAAATTACATTTCTTTCCATATACCAATTCAAATGGAGTATAATTAGTAGAGCTATGTACCGACGTGTTATACGAGAAGCACCAGTAGGGTAACCATGTGCTCCAAGTTTCGGGATAATTATTGGACTGTATCCTTAGAAATGCTCCTAAATGTTTGTGAGTATTCTCCAACGCAGCAATACTCTCATGATGGTAGGCTGTGGAACTTAATTTATTAATATTTAATAACTTACAAACCTCTGACATTGTTGTACTGATGAATTCGGTTCCTCTGTCCGTCGCTATGCTAGTAGGGACTCCATGCTTAAGAATTAAATTTTCAACGAAAGCTTTTGCAACTTCATTGGTACTTTTCGAAACAAGTGGACATGTTATTATATATTTTGATAATTCGCACTGCATACTTAATATATAAGAATAATTATGTATATCTTTATCTAACGGTCCTACGATATCTAGGTATATTTTTTCAAACGCTGTATGTGCTGTAGTAGTCACGACCATCGGCTCTTTTGTATAAGTAGAATGTTTTTGTGTCTGACACTTATGACATTTCTTAACAAAATTAATTATGTCTCGCTCCATATTGGGCCAAAAATAATATTTCTTAATTGTATTTAACATTCGCCTAATACCCGCGTGGCCACTCGTAGGTAATAGGTGAAAGTCATTAATAATAACTCTTATATCGTCTTTATCAACTATCCTTTTCACATCTTTTAAAACACATAATCTCGGTCCGGACCAATTTATATTATTTTTAATTTCCGCCACCAACTTGGCAATAAATACATTATTAGTATCATTTTTAATAAAATATATCTCATCTATATTATTTTGTGCACAATATTCACCGAGCTCCCTCACAAATGCGGCTGGCGTCAATTGCGATCGGGCTGTCGGATTTATAAACAATGTAAATTGAGACGGCACGTAATAAAATGTACCTCTACTACTTAATCGTACGTTATCACTTCTATCTTGTGACATCATTTTATTCCAGTTAGGTATTGTAATATACTTCATTTCAACAGATTCTTTCGGCTTACTATGGGTTTCCACGACTTTTGGCTGATCAGACCAATCGTCAGAGATAACCATATCATCCGAAGAATTGCTTCCTAATAATTTCCTTTTTTGTCCTCTCGTCATCACATTTATAACACATTCGTGCATCTCTTTCAGTTCTTTCGAAGACAAACATACCCTTGACAATGCGTCTGCAGCCGCATTGCATTTCCCTGGCACATAATAAACCTCATAATCGTACTCATCCAAAATCAATCTAAACTTCAATAACCTACTTGACGGATCTCTTAAATTAAATAAATATATTAATGGCTTGTGATCCGTGTATATTTTAAACTTACGGCCATATAAGTACGGTCGAAAATGCTTAACTCCCCACACTATAGCAAGTAACTCCTTTTCTATAGTGGGATAATTTCTCTCGGCTTTGTTTAGACTACGGCTAGCATAAGCAACTGGTCGCCCGTCTTTGTTAGACAATACGGCACCTAACGCATATCCCGATGCATCGGTTTGTAGGGTGAACATATTTTCATCAGAAAAATCGGGATATTGTAATATTGGAGAAGATATTAAACTTTGCTTCAATTTTTCAAAACTAGACTGACATTCCTTATCCCATATAAAAGTGACATTCTTTCTACATAGGTTATTTAGAGGATAGGCTATATCTGCAAAATTTTTGATAAATTTTCTGTAGTAGTTTGCAAACGCCACAAACCGTTTAACCTCTTCGACTGTTTTAGGAACTGGGTAGCTATTTATAATATTAATTTTCTCAGGATCTGGGAGAACACCGTTATCAGAAATAATATGACCCAAATATAACATTTCCTTCTTTAAAAATACACATTTTGCTGCATTTAACTTTAGATTTACCTGACGTAATCGTTCAAAAATTGAAATTAAATTTTTATTATGGTTTAATAGTGAATTTCCATATACTACTAGATCATCTTGATAGACCAGACATTTTTCATAATTAAGACCTGCCATTGCTATAGTCATCATTCTGGAAAATGAACTAGGACTGGTCTTGAGACCCATGGGCATCCTAGTCATTTGGAGTGATCCGGAACAGAAAGCTGTATATTTTCTACTATTCGGGTCTAGTTCTACATTATAAAAAGCTTGGTGAAGATCTAAATGACTAAAATAGATGCATCCGGATAGCGAATCTAAAATTTCGGTTATATTTGGCAAAGGGAATTTATCGTTTTCTATTACATTATTTAATTTTCTGTAATCTATAACTAGCCTCCATTTTTTCTCACCAGTTGAGTCTAATTTCTTAGGAACCAATAAAATCGGGCTCGACCAATCGCTTTTGCATGGTTCTATTATACCATCTGATAACATACTATCTAGTTGCCTTTGTACTTCTGCCTTCTGTGAGTGAGGCAACCTATATGGTTTCATGAATACCGGCTCTGAATTAGGCTTTAATCGAATAGAATGTTGATATATGTGCGTAGTTGTTAATTTATCCCCGGGTAAAAAGAAAATATCGGGATACTTTGCGCATATACTTTCAATAGAAATCTGCTCCTCACCATTTAAATGATTTAAATTTAACAAAGACAATATCCTTTTTACTCGATCTGTAGTTTTGTCACACTTATCAAAACTGCAAACGTTGTAATCCGAGGCGCTATGTATAGTAGGTTGTAATTTATTAATAGTTAACTCCTTATCAGTGACATTTAAAATCTGTATAGGTATTTTCCCATCTACTGGCTTCGCCAATGTGCTAGCTATATATACGCCTTCGCTTAATTGGGATGCACAAACAACGCACTCTTCTAATCTATTTGTAGGTATAAAATGAATCGACTCAGACCTAGGTGGTATAACAAAACAGTTTGTATAATAATTGTTATTGTTACTAATACCTAATGTTATAATGTTACCATCTAAATTATGTAGTGTCAATGTATTATTATTGTAATCTAATAATGATTTATGTTTTCGTAAGAAGTCGTCACCTATTATTCCATGCATCGAACATGGCAATGTTTTAAAAACATAAAACATATGCGTGAAAGTTGCGTCGTTCACTACTAAATCTAAATAAACATATCCTATGGATTGCACTTTGCCTCCGAGTCCATTGATCTCCGTGTTCTTATAAGTGAATGGAATATTTTGCTCTACTAAATGTTTATGTTTGATGGCCGAGATCGATGCGCCCGAATCAAGTAACCATCGATATGGCTTACCACATAAAGAAAGTGTTATAGTCGTGTTATTATCGCATGAAAAAATATGTTCTTTATTCACGAAAAAACTGATTGATATTGTCTTTGACGTCATTTTTGCTCACATTTTCCGTCATAACACGCATAGATTCCGGATTACGTGTCCACTCGTTTCGATTACCATAATTAAAAGAAGACCTACCTCTTTGTGGTCTGTTTGGGCGCGTATACCGCGTACCTCGTGACGTTCCACCTCGCCGTGTGGCTGGATGATTCATCTGCACATCACGCGCCTGACCTCTGCTCGATTGTCCCCTAAAGATTCGACTATGATGACTCCTGAAAGTATTGTTTGTAGCTCGCCTGTAATTATAATTATTTCTATTCAACATTCTGATATCACCTTGAGAAGTCGAAGGAATTGAAGTCTCCTCGTCCACGGCAGCTTGAATGGCGTCCTTCAAGGAATCAAATTTCTGGGCTGCAATAATGGTGCTTATTCGACGGTTTCGCAATCCGTTAGCAAACCGCTGGATAGCTTGTTTTTCATTAACTTTCTTTAAAATAGTATAATTATCGCGGTTGCCTTCGGATTGTGAAATAGTCAAATCCACAAACATTTCGGTAATAGCTTTACCGTAATCATCAATTGACATATTATTTTGGGAGAAAGAATGTAATTTGTTTTGTATAGCTGCAGAAGACTTAGTTGGCAATAATTGGGATCGCATATCTTGCAATAAATTTTCAACAGAATCATAGTCCTTACAAAGTTTCAATTTTGCCGTCTGAGACAAGCGATTTTTTAGCACAAATGTAATTAATTCTTTTTGCGCCTGTGAGTCTAATAATGTACTATAATAATCTATACTATCGATTATGTGCTTAATACTAGATTCATCATGATTGGTCATTAAAGGCACTAAGTTTAATGCTACCTTTATCTCAAACTTTGCCATTTTTGTCAATTTTCCTTCGTCTTCGCTAGCGCTCTCAAAATCAGAACCACTACTTCTGTTACTACTCACAGTCGTACATAAATCTTTTATTTCTAAATATAATTCCTTTATCTTAACACAGTATTCATTAATTACCTTAAGCTCGTCACATTTAAATTCTTTAATTTTACTTTCTATACCATTCATTAACTTTTCAAAGGATCTATATATGGAACTACTTTCACTAAACTTATTAGAACACGTCTTAGATTCACGTCTACGCCTAGGACCAACTTTTACCAAATATTGTCTTATATTTCGTAAGTCATTGTATATTTTATCTAGTTCGCTAGCCATATGACACCATCACTTACACATGTGGAACGCAACCGAACCGAAGTAGAATATATGCTTTTATTTAAAACACTTGTTACGCATACACACTCTACGAACACTTTTTTTTTTTTTTGTTACTCATTTACACTTTATCACTTCGACACGCACACTCAGCCGAATTTGGTTGTCGTTGAACCGGGCTCCGTTGACGGCCTGACCATCTCAAGCCTCTGAAGGCCTGCCGATTTATCTCCTGGCGCATCCACTGCGCATGGCACCTTCTGTAAGCTCTGTACGCAAAATACAGGAACAGCAATCCCAGAACACAAACAATAATAGCTGTCAAAATTGTTTGGATACTCATATGTGCCCCAATGTCTTGCAAATGAGCATTGTTTCCACCAGCTCCAGCAGCGTTTTGGGCGAGAAAAACCTCTTCTTTCGTTTGATATGACTGACACATCGCGTAAACGAGAATATAAAACTACGTATATCTTGAAAACTACAAAAATTACTTCAACTGTTTTAACCGCGTATCACGAACTTAGCGTGAAATTCGACGCGCGGATCCGCTATGGCAGGGTCGCCATGTAGGGATGAGAGTAATGAAACGCAACAATTACGACATCATACTGACTGTTTATTCAATAGTAACCAAATATATATAGTTTTTAGGGCTAATGAGTACATACAAACTTATAACTACGCTACAGAGTCGGACTCGCGCACGAAGGGTTCCGTACCATCATCTATGAAAGGAAATCACGTATGTTGTATGCATACTTAAATATCTTTTAGGTTTCTACCTGTTTATTAAGATCAAGTAACAAATTGCTTAAAAATTACGTTTGGTGTATGGGCGCCCTCTTTAATATTTCTTTTTTTATTTAATAATTTATTTTGAAAGGTAATATTCAACTACATATTCTGTGAAAATTTTAAGCGTCTACCTGTTACCGTTAGTAATATTGAGCAAAAAATACGAAAAAAAACACATTTAATGTACAGGACCCCCCTTAATATTTTCTTTTTTTTATTTTAGAATTTGTTGTTATAGCGCCATCGGAAATACATAATTTGTGAAAATTTCAGCTTTCTAGCTATCACGGCTTATGAGATACAGCCTGGTGACAGACAGAAAGACAGACAGCGGAGGCTTAGTAATAGGATCCCGTTTTTACCGTTTAGGTACGGAACCCTAAAAAGACTTAGTTATTTTGAAATCACAGAGATACACTTGAATTTTGTTTATATGTTTAGATTACTATAGATTCATATTCCACACGAATGAAGTCGCGAGTATCGGATAATACTAACTAATATATAAAGCTGAAGAGTTTGTTTGTTTGCTTGAACGCGCTAATCTCAGGAACTACTAGTCCGATTAGAAAAAGCGAGTGCTTTTCAGTGTTAGATAGCCTTTTTATCGAGGAATGTTAAAGGCTATGCAACATCACGCTATGAGCCACGGGAGGGGAACAGTAGCCTTAAATAACGCGGGTGTAACCGCGGGCTCAACTAGTGTTTAAATAAAGACAATTGGCGATCACGGCGAGCAAGTGTGGCCGGTAACCGTGGAAACCGGGCTTGTAGGTATCGAAATTTCGTAGAAAAAAATATTTTTAAAATATCTACATGATAGGAATTTGTGAAAATCTAATACTAAAATAAAAATCTGTAAATCTATTAGGGATAAATAAAACGAACATGACACGAAAATATAATCATGTTGATAGTAACATAATAATATAAAGCTTATTTTATAATTTTGCATAGATGAAATCGACCACAGATATGACAATTAGTATCAGATAGAGCGCATTCGTCCAACTAAGCGTGGCACGTTGACAGCTATGTGTGCGTGACCTTTGGCGACTGACACTGTACAGACACGCGCGTCTATGTGTGTGAAAAGTTGCCAGATTATGAATAATCTCCCAGTATTTTGCATATAGTTATGTAATATTCTTATATTCATTTGCGGTTTTGAAAAATTTACCATGGATTTAATTAATGCTTTTATAAATACATTTCTTAAATGTAGGTACCGAATTAAATTTTAACTATGTACTTCGTAAATCTGTATATATAAAATCCTTGCGTTACTGACTGACTGACAGACAAG
This sequence comes from Euclidia mi, assembly GCA_944739405.2. Lineage (NCBI taxonomy): Eukaryota > Metazoa > Arthropoda > Insecta > Lepidoptera > Erebidae > Euclidia > Euclidia mi. The sequence goes on from OX123189.2 coordinate 21,505,730, forward strand.
CTACAGGCGAAACTACTAGGCGCATGAAGCTGAAATTTAGCATGTATGTTTCTTGGGAACCGTAGGGGTGCACCAAGACGGGATTTCTCGAAATTCCCACGGGATCGGGCAAAACGAGAAATAAGAAAATATGTGCGTGCGAAGCCGCTGGCGTCGATTAGTTGAGAAATAAATAGTATGTATGTACACACGGCACCAAGTCAAGCTAAACAGTTGCTGTACGATTTTGATACTTATTCCCTACGCCATAAGTATGTATGTACACACGGCGCCAAGTCAAGCTAAACAGTTGCTGTACGATTTTGATACTCATTCCCTACGCCATAAGTATGTATGTACACACGGCACTAAGTCAAGCTAAACAGTTGCTGTACGATTTTGATACTTATTCCCTACGCCATAAGTATGTATGTACACACGGCGCCAAGTCAAGCTAAACAGTTGCTGTACGATTTTGATACTTATTCCCTACGCCATAAGTATGTATGTACACACGGCACCAAGTCAAGCTAAACAGTTGCTGTACGATTTTGATACTTATTCCTTACGCCATAAGTATGTATGTACACACGGCGCCAAGTTAAGCTAAACAGTTGCTGTACGATTTTGATACTTATTCCCTACGCCATAAGTATGTATGTACACACGGCGCCAAGTCAAGCTAAACAGTTGCTGTACGATTTTGATACTTATTCTTTACGCCATAAGAACGGTGCAAAGGACAAAGTGTATAAGCTTGACGAGTAGCAGGGTGTACACGAATGTTAGGATATCGTTTGGGGATCGAACTCAAAACAATATAATGTAAGGTATATACTAATGGAAATTGAAATTCTATTACTATATTTATGAGAAAGAAGATATATCTACAATATACTTTTATAATACGGTAATGTATTTTTCATTAACATGACAATCATTATCACATAATCAATTGACAAGTGCATTTTCCCTAATTCAGGCAGAACGGCGTCGACAAAAACTGGCAACACTTACATATTTCTAGCACAAATACGAATTTTATCGAAATTAAATTAGGAAACAGTCAAATTATCAATAGTTACCTGTGAAAAGATATTCCATTTTCCTGTTTTTGTTTTTAGGAACAACTTTTACAGTGTTTAAGAACACAAGACGGCATTTTGAGAATTTAAAAGTTGAAGTGATCGTGACGCGTGAACTGTACGATGCTTCGTAGCGCACTGAGACGAGTTTGTATTCGCTTTTCAATTTTGTATTTGCTTTAGTGGCCGCACGCAACTGTGCCGCGCGTTCCAGCTGACTAATTCTCATATCTGTGAACTCGACTCCATAGTTCCCAGTTCTAATACTTTATCAAAATATTACGTAAATTAAATTCGATTCGATAATTCTAGCATTATTCTTCAATAAGTCAACTTTATTTTTATTTTTTAACATAAGATCTCTTATTTACCTTGTTACCCATTTTATTTTTTATGTTTTATTTCTTATTTTACGAAACAAATCGTAATAAAAATACCTATAGTTGCGCGCGAACGCGATACACGTCCACGTCGGACGAAGCGCGTAGCTCGAGTGACATCAGTGACAAGCTAGCGCGCCCGGCTGAAGTAAACGCTATGACATCAGAAGGCCAATTCTGGTAATTATATTTGTTCAAATTCCAATATCGATCTAGTCTCGGCGTCATAAATGGTATTCTCGTAACTTAACTGACACTTGAATGAGATCGGGACTACATCGAAAGTTGAACCAAGTGTGAACTAGTGTGAACGGTATTCTGCTAATTATTAGTAGAGCAGGTAAGGTATTTCTAGTTTTTTCACAATGATACCATCGTACAATTCGTACATAATATAACCACATGAGTAAATAAACCGAACAGAGAAACAGCTTCTTAAGAGCTTGTAAATTTGTTACCTATTTTGGTAGGGTTGTCACAATAGGTTAAGACAAATCGGTTGTTCGGTATACGACATATTCTGGAATGGATAGATTCGTGATTCGGCAGATTCCCAACTCGACAGATTCGTGAATTGGGCAGATTCTTGGACTCGACCGATTCGCTATACGGCAGAAGTACAGTTGTAAATAAAATAGCGAGTGGAACCAAAAAAGCATGCACCTGATACTTTTAAAAGCACGGAATAAAAATAAACATTTGTTACCAAGGACACGACGTGATGACGTGATTTATTTGACATTCCCAACGATACCACTAATAGTGTTGAATATTTTTCTGGTAATATTTATGATCTATTTTGCTAATAAACATAGGAATCGCCTTTAGCTATTATGTGCCACTAGCTTTACCACGGGGATAGGTACCTATCTAAAATAAGTTTAAAAAGAAATTGTGTAAGACAAATTCATGTCTACAAAACAAATGACTATAAAATGATCAACCATCGATAGGGCTCACAAAAAACAGGTGCATGCGATTTTCGACCTTATTGACAATTCATGATAAACTTCTTTTTGGTATTTTCTTGCTTTCTGACATTGATACGTTATTAAAATTATAAATTCTGAGGTACGTCAATAAGGTCGAAAATCACATGCACCTGATTTTTGTGATCCCTATCGATGGCTGATAACTTTCTGATAGTCACTGGTTTTGTAAACATTAATTGCTTTTATACAATTTCACAACTAATGAGTTCACGAGGATCCTCTGGGGGATCTGGCTAGGAGATCCTGGTGGACAACATGCAAACATGTTAAGTATTTCGTTGCCAGCATTGACAATACTTATTTCAAGATCGAAATATTCGCGAAACTTTTGCTCGAGAAATTCAACAAATGAGATAACATTATCAGGAGGAAAAAACGAATTAAAAAACCCAATTGTACGTTACCATCGTTAATCTTTATAATGTCTGAATTATTTCTATTATTGAATATTAAATTTTTTATTTATTGAATACCTATTGAAAATAATTCACACGATCCAAGGAACCAATATATTTACTTACCGAAATTTTATTACTTAGTTGTATATTAATTTTAATTTGGCATGTAAACGTATTGGCATCCAATAACCATTCCTATTAATGTATTTTCCCATACAATGGCAAAATTCATGTTTTTGTTTTTGAGTTTTTGACATTACCTCTAAGATCAACAAGAGATTATAAATTCATTATATCGAAATTATACTATAAGGAGATTAAGTGGAGCAGAATACCAATTGTGAGTCAATTCAAAATTAAATCGCAATTCAGTCAAAATTCAGTGTCAGTGTCTGTTAAATACGAGAATTGGCCTTCAGGAATAACGTTAAATATCGGGTGTGGGCGTAAAGTGGGTCAAACCATTTCAAGCATGGAAGAAGTTGAAAATCTTGTGTTGTTTATTAATATAGTAATATTTGTCCTACAGAAAAAATGTCTTGAACTACACTAAAACGTAGGTTTCTTTTATGTTTATTGTATACTTCAGAAAGAACAGTGAATATTTTATTCAAATATTTTGAATATGCTTTGCAAGTAGTGTGATTTTCAAATGAAAATGTTATCGAGCGAATATCGTCTAATCATGTATCTGTTCTTGAACAAAGACAGACAAGGGCCTAAATAATTGTTTGCTGAAGTTTCATTTTCCTAGTATCTATGACTGTTTCAGAATATCGCTTCAAAATAGCATAAAATTCGGAATACTGCTCTTAACCAGTATATAGTATTATGTTGTTTAATAAATACACTACATTACTGTATCCAAAGATACGTAATTATCGATTTTAAACTTTCGCGATTTGTATACATCATAGGCAAGTCAGAAGTACCCTTAACAGAAGAGCATGCATGAGAAACTTGATAGGAATGAGTGAAGCAAGAGAGGTATGTCAGGATCGTTGCAAATGGCGTTCCGTAGTCTCTGCCTACCCCTCCGGGAAATAGGCGTGAGTTTATGTATGTATGTAGGTATGTATACATTATACAAAATAAATTAGCGGGTCTTAATCGCGTACAATTAACTTATTTGAGGTATAAATACCTATTTGTTTCCGACTTTTCGCTCGTCATGCACCGAGCGTGGTCGCGGAGAGACTGATAAGAGCTCAGCGCTGTCTTGTGAATAATAATAATAATAATATTCTACCACATAGAATGAATGAATGAATGATGAATGAATGATTTATTTATTTCTGAGAATATGGTACATCGAGATCTTTGGTACATAAATATTCACACATATTCTACCGTGATGCGGTGTAGAAATTGAGATTGTGGAAGTGCAAGTTTCGGCACCTACCCTCACTTTGTCTTTATTTAAGTTTGCAATGTCGGTACTCCGACACACTACACTAATGACGTCTACACCCTGTTGAGATTTATCACTGCGGTGTTTACATTTGCTGATGACTGGATTCCAAGTAGCCGAGAGTCTATAACCATCCTCCCGGTTGAAATTGTTATATGTCTTGATTTCTACCGCTTCACGTACTATCCTGGAGTAATAGTGACGATCAAAATAGTCACGATCGTTGGATTAGACTTGTGGTTGATGCAGTTCTTATCCAGTGACAAATCACTGGGCGTGGTGAAATATTTAATTTAAAAAATAAGTTTGCTGAAACACTGTTATTTTTTAGTTAGTAGCATGAAATAAACAATTTTTTAAACTATTTGACCAAATACAGCTGTATACATAGGTGTAACATGCAATACATATTTACCCAAATAATATCATTAGATTAGAGATTAAAATTACGTGGGTAGTTGAGACAACAAGTATATTTTGAATTTGCTCTACAGTAAAATTTATAAAAAAATATTTCATATTCCACTTTTTTAGTATAATAAATAGTTAACAGTGTATACCTGCTGGTTAAGCGTTATCTCCTATCAAGCATAAACAAACAACATCACACAAATGGATTCATTCAACAGCACAAGCATTCTTGATATGTAAACATACTTCGAGGAGCGTATGGAAAAGTTTGAAGAGGAATTGAAAAAAGTATTCTCAGGGCACGGGTACCTTGGCTGAGGAATTTGCCTCATTCAAGTCGTTTTTATTGCTGGGCTTGAAATCTTTCTCACAGCAGCTTGATAATGTGGCACGTGAATTGGATACAATGAAATGCGTAGCCGCAGGAAAATGTTACTGCTTCACGGTGGTGAGGAGCACAAAGATGAGGACACAGACAAGTCAAGGTGGTTGCAGAGATTGTCAAAAATCGACTCAAAATTGACAATTTCAGCACTGATGATGTTCGGCGATGCAATAGGATGGGTCGTTCAACCTCTAGCAAAAAGTCAAGGCCTATTCTTCTCAAACTTGAGACTGCTGAGGTGCGGGATCGCATTTGGTTCACATAAACGAAGCTGAAGGGATCAGGCATCACGCTGTTGGAGTTCCTGACCCGTTCAAGACACACTGCTTTTATGGCTGCACGTGCGAAGTTCGGGATTGCGAAATGCTGGACGAGGGAGGGCCACATCTACATATTGGCCCCTGATGGCAGATGGACGCAGAGCAGCCTGTAGTTCAACTGACCGCAACCAAGGCCAGGGGAGCTGCTGCCTTTAAAAAGTAGGATTCCCATGATCCTCATATGTCTGTGGGTATTTGATATTTTACAATATGTATATTGCACTTTCACAGTCTTTGATTTATTTATTTTTGCTTTTGTGTGTACTGCAACAAATTTATTTGTTAATGTCAATGTCAAACTGTCAACAGTCAAAGTAATCAAATATGATCCAACTGATCTGTCATCTGTAGCATAACTTCGGTGTTATCTGTTATTATCATGTTATTATTTATGTAGGTGGTGCGAACCGGAACGTTACATTAAGGCGGCGTTGCGTTTGGCACAAAGTTGTCATATTGTTTATAAAGTTTCAGACAGTTTTCTTAAAACTGTGAATGATATCGACCAAGGAGCAAGTATACATGGAGTGATAGCTTTAAGCATAAACAAGAAACCTATCGTTATTTCTTTTTACTTGTATAAAATTTCATATGCGTAACCGAGACAGATGTATTGTATTTATTACCTCTTGAAATACTCATGTCGCAATTTTTTCAAAAGAAGAAATGACTGTCAATAGTGATGTACTCATGCATTAATCTTTTATTGGTATTGGTATATAATTCGGTATGTAGAGACAAGGTAAGCATTTGATTAAGTAATATACCAGTAGTATATTATTTTACGAGCTTTTATTTAGAGTATAGTACTTAGGTGCCTACAAAGAAACAAAGACTGTAAAAAGAGAGGTAATAATAAGATATGATTGATCATATCTTATTATTACCTCTCTTTTTACAGTATTTAGGAAAGTAATTGAAAAAAAGTCTAAATAGTCAAAATAATTTATTTATACCACAAAGTAATGCACACGATGACTGCCCGGCAGGTCTGATACTATATGTATTACCAAAATGGGATGTACATGGGCGGAAACAGTTAACATTTACGAACAATATTTTCATCCTGAGTTCCAGAAGTGCAAGCCATGTTCACTCTTGAAGCTTTATTATCGCTTCTAAAAATAAGGTTTCGTTAATTCGGACATTTCTGAAAATTTCAACACAAATCTGTTTATGATATACCTACATACTCGTATATGTATATATGATTACTATAGCATATTTTAACAGTTGTAATGTTGGTATATATTGATTGATATAAATATAAGTTAATAATAATAAAGTAGAATTACAAACCTCAGTATTAGATATCTGGTTAGTAAAAATAGTAGGCACAGCATAAGAATGCTAAACTTTTCTTTGAAATCCTTCTTGATAACAAGCAGATACAAAATCAAGCAAACAAAGTTTAGAAGAATTAGACTGTTGCCATTCTCCCTTTCTCATATTTCGGACCCAATTTAGTTTCAAACCTTCATTCTTTGGAAATCTACAAAAAATCACAATTAATAACCAATAATTCAAATTATAATCTTTCAGAAACTGGTTTTCTAAATGACAATTGTATTACAACACTATCCTCATATTTTTTATCGAAATATTTCTATTATATTTATTTCATAGTGACTATTGGAATAAAAATATGTGTCAACGGTGGTCATTATCTTTATCTTTAAGTATAAGCTTTACAAATATCATTGTAGAATTATTACGGCAGATATCTACAATTTTACTTATTATGACTTACCGGTGGTAAGATATTTTTTGACCATTTTCGGTCAATAGTCCCATTTGGCTTTTACATCCGACGGCATTACAAACTATAGAAATTTTTTAATGTTTAGAAGTGGTCATACCTACAATTGTAATTTTTTGTAGCAATTAAAATTGAAATTTATTTCGACACGGCTTTCACTCCAGCTGGAGGACGAACATCGACATGACATAACATTTTTCTTGGCATATGTCATTCAAGGCTGTATAAAAGCTCTATGGCTATCATACTCGACATATGCAGTTTTGTAATTAAAGAGAAAAGAGATGCATATACGTTTTCTACTCATTTTGAAATGCTCCCTCCATGTATACTTGCTCCTTGATATCGACCTTAAAATGCCCATGTATTTGATTTAATTATTTAGGTTAGTTACAAATGCTGTATTGCATGTCTGTATATATATATATATTTTTTTTTTTATTTCTTTATTAATGTGTAACTGGCAGGAAGACAAATTTTAACTTAAGCTTTAATTTAAAATATTATTATTGATATTCTTATATTATTATTATCTTTATTTATATATAGGTATATATTTCTTGTGTGCGTGTGTATGTCACTGAACTCCTCCTAAACGACTGGACCGATTTTGATGTAATTTTTTGTGTGTGTTCAAGGGGACTTGAGAATGGTTTAGAGTCACAATTAATGCCACTGGAAAATGTTTTTTTTTTTAGTTAATTTTTAATTTCTAAGTAGTTGTTGATGTTGGAAAGTTTCATATTGGAACCGAACGACTGCGCTACCATCGCAGTGTCAAATCTATATTAATAATTTCGTCAAGGGGTACGGTAGACTTGATCGAAACCTTAACTAAATAACAATATATTTAAAAATAAAGATTTCGAGTCGACAACATATATCCGCAAAATTCTGATTGTCAAGTATTTTGTTAAATTCTAATGGTTCTGACCATAAAGTAAGGAATTACTAGAGACCGCATTAAAATAGCAACCTTACCCAATATATTTACTTCACTCTGACTTATGATTTTTTTCTCATGTAAGAGAAAGATAAATATACATATGTCATTTCGAATCTTCGAAATTGTCGTAAATTTTAACTAGACTAGTGATGTGCTTACTCAAAATGAATTTCGATAAAATATCAATAATGTTTGCAATAAATCCTTAGATTTGGTTTACTCAGAATGAATATCAATTGAATGTTCATAAATCCTCAGATAAAGTAAAATATGTGAATAAATCCAGCTTATACTTAAACACTAGTAAATAAGTTACGATAAAAAATATATTTTTAAATTACCTTTTTAAGGTGAATAAAGCAATTGGTATTCATAATATCACTAATAATCACTACCTATGTGTAATGATAGGATCAATGACGAGATCATTACTACGTAATGGTTTTCGAATACAAAACCACGTGACGTATTTCAGACTTTTGGAAGTTATTATTTAGAAAATTATCACGATCGTCAAGTGTTTGTCTAAAATCTTCCAAACTAAATTAGGTCTTCTCAAATTGAAAGGAGGCACGAGCCCAGTATGCTCAGTTACATAATTATATTAAATCACCAATCGAGAGCAGGCTGCAGTAATAAGTGAGTTAACTAATAGATTAGAAATAAAATTTAACTTCAGGGTAAATTTAAATAAAATATTTCACACATAATGAATCACATTTATTTAAGGTAAAATAGAAAAGGTCATTGACAGTGTGATTGGCTTAGTTAGAAAAAAAGTCAAATCTTTACAATATCATATTATATATACAGGTCAAATTAATTACGCCCTTATAGATACACCTAGGTCTAAAATAAGTGAGAAATAAAATAATTTAAAAGAATTAAACCAAGAGCCCGCATGGTGAGTAAGAAAGAAAATAAAATTGTGTGCGTACTTCTGATTGGCACCGAACTCAAAAAGTGTTGTTGTTAAAAATATTAGTTTTTCTGCTGCCTAGTGCGAGCATCTTTAGATGTTAGTAAAGGCTCTTGGCGATTAGTCCATTTACTGAAACAACAATTGGCACAATGATCGCCGAGTTCACATCCCACATATCGACAATATCATGAGCTGGGCCCAAATACTTGAACTCCTTCTCATTTCTGCTTTTACGAGATTGCTGTCATGCGATATGGTAATAACGTCTATCAATGCGAGTCGCTCTGCTTGGTCGATCACTACAATATCACGCTTATTGGCTACAATAAACCTGTCTGTAATGATAGACCTATACCAGGACAAAAACGTACGACCATTTTTTTGAGAACTGGGTCGGGCACAATCTGAATCTGTAGTACGGTGAACCAATGAGATTATATTTAAGGACTAGTTGCTGATGGATTATCTTGGCAACTTGATTGTGTCTGTGCAAATACTGGCCATTGGCAAAACTCGAACAACCGGATACTATATGTCTGAGATTCCCCGGGCTGGTAACATGCCCGCTATATGTCAATCGCACCGTCCCTTAGTATATACTATCATTATACTTGTTTGTAATGACAGTTTCGTCCATAATTATGAAGACAAAACTTTTGGTTTCACCGAAGAGAATAATAGAAATAAGAGAATAGAATATTAATATAAATTATTACACAAACCTGCAGTACTGCAGGTTTATGTAATTATTTTTATAAAAGTAAAAGACAGAGGAGAATTAGTCTCACCATCAAAATATGTATAACATATTTTTAAAGTTACAGTAAAGGTTGTACGTGAAGGCAGCGATGGCCTGTGTGCGATAGCTGAAAGTTTGTGATGATCGATGAAAACACTTTTCTTGAGATATATCAAAAATCATATTAATAAAAACCGTGTGGTTGACGGCATAGAATACAAGTGTCACCACCCCCTATCTTCCCGTGGGTGTCGTAAGAGTCGACTAAGGGATAAGACGATGCAAATACCATTTTTGCGTAGAGACGGAAAACTCGACATCAAACCCTATACGACTGCCTCGTTGGTCTCGCGGCATAAATGTGCGCGTGGGATCGGGAGGTCCCGGGTTCGATTCCTGGGTCGGGCAGTGTTATTGGGTTTTTCTGTCACGAAATTCTCAGTAGCAGCACGGAGTCTGGAAATGTGCCCGGTACGGCAATAGGCTCGCCCCTTATTACGTGGGACTAAAGTATATCTGGCGAAAAGTGGGTGTAGAGATACACCTCTGCCTACCCCTTCGGGGATAAAAGGCGTGACGATATGTATATATGTACGTCATATTAATAATCATAATTCAAGTATACTTATTTTCAAAGAAATATCGCAGTATAAGGGTTCCGTTGTCCACAAGGAACCCTTATTGTTTCGTCATGTCCGTCCGTTTGTCCGTCCGCAGCCTAGCTCAAAGACGCCTGGTGCTAGAAAGCTGATATTTGACATGAATATAGACATACAATATTGCAACAAAACTGTAGAATAAAATTTAGGAAAATAATTTTTTTAAGGGTATCTCCCCTACATATATATTGGGCTTGAATTTTTTTTTGGTTGAGTACCCCATTGTGTGGGGTATCATTGTATAGGTTTTAAAGAAATATTATTAGTTTGCTCAAATCATTTTTCGATCAAGTGATTGGTTTGTCAAATATCAAGCTTTGAAGTGAAAAAATTGTTAGACTCACGTGTCCCCTCCCCCCTCTGCCGGCTAAACTATTAATTTGGAAGAGGTGAAAAATATCACAAATGTAGTACATATAACGAATTTAAAAGGAAATCTATCACGGCTAAGTAGACATCACTTAGTAGTAGTTTACGAGTAATCGTCGGTTAACTTATAAATACCTATTTCGGTGATTTTACATTGGTAGCGCTGGCTTAATCTTAAAGATGCCCGTTTTTAGTACCATGTGAACCAGAAATTATTATCAATAATGGCCATTATGAGCAACTACGGAACCCTACATTGCGCGTGGCCCGACACGCACTAGGCCGGTTTTTGCAATAACTGTCACCCACATCGGCGAATACATGGGCCGATGCTAGTCTGTAAAATAAAAGTATCGATAAAGTTATAACGTCACTATGTTTATGCGTCACAATCTTTATACGAATAAATCAAAATGTCTATGAACGAAGTATCAAAGTTTCAAATGAAGTTCTATTAAATTATATATAATAATGTGGGTACGCTCTCAGAATGTGGGTACGCTCTCAACAATATAGGACGTGTTTATTTTTGCTCCGTAAAATAATGAAAAATTGTTGTAAATTTTCTAAATACAGTGCAAATAACTAGTATAAAGTTTAAACAAACACTTATCTTCGCATTTGTGACGATTTTCAAAGCGATAAAGCATGGACAAAAGTGTATATTTATCTAAAACAAAAACTTAAAATCATTATAAGTGACAGTTCAGTGCAACTTTGTGTTAGTGACTTTGAACTTAATTTTAGTTTACCCACTATTGAAAAATAGCGTGAACGATAAGTGTTTTTAAAATAAACAATATTAAACTTTGAATATAGTCAACAAATTTGAACTTGGATACCAGTGGTTGTATGGTCTAGTGCGGGCGAGCACGGGTGCACTTATGCTCTGGGTTCGATTCTAGGTCGTGACCCATAACGTTTTTGGCTTACACAAAAATTTTTAAATATTTTAATTGAAATTTTAATTATATTCCAACAATGGCGAAATGCAAAACATGCGGCAAGTTCATAGCCACAAATGAGTGTATAAAATGTACGAAATGCGCAGGGACCTTTCATCGTACATGCGCTAACTTGCCTGCCTCAACAACAGCGCCTTTGTCCTGGCTGTGTAATTTGTGTGAATCCCGAGATGACGTATTTCATACTCCTAGGAAGGCAACCGCAGCACGTACAAGTGAACATTTGACTAAAGAAATCGATTTACACAATAATGCACAAGAGACTTTATTAATGGAAATTCGAAGTCTCAGAAATGAACTTGGTGCTTTGAGGTCCGAATTTCGAGAATTTAGAGACGAGATGTCCGGGCTCAAAGAATCCGTCAAAGAATGTAATGAACGAGTAGATTTTCTGGAGGGTCGCATTGGTGTAATAGAAGAAAAGTTAAGTCAGCCAGAGACACCACGTTTGGCACAACTGGAGTCCACAATCAACGTACTTAAGCAGCAACTTAATCATCGAGAACAGGAGGCCTTGCTCAACGATATACAGATTTCTGGCGTTACCGAGACGAAAGGAGAAAGCCCGACACAATTGTTTAATGTTATTGCCGTGAAACTTGGGATAAGACTCGAAGAACATGACGTGGTCGACGTGAAGCGTGTTGGGGCCGTGCTGAGGGACCGTGCAGACAGCGCGCCGCGGCCGCGTATTATTGCAGTTCGGTTGGCGAGACGCGCTACTCGTGATGCTATCCTGCGTGCAGCGCGTTCACGGCGCGGTCTGTCTACTGGAGATATCGAAGTGCCAGGTACGCCCAGTCGCGTTTATATTAACGAGCGTCTGACAAAAATAAACAGGCAGTTATTCATAAAAGCCCGTCAGGTTGCGAATCGTTTAGAGTGGAAGTATACATGGACCAAAGATGGACGTATACTTACACGTATGAAAGAGGGCAAACCGGCATATACAGTTTCTTCAGAATCAGATATAACACGAATTTTTGGCGACCAATGAGTTTGTTTTGCACCGGTTTTATTTGCTACCAAATTTTATTTATTTATTATAATTTTATTTATTATTTATTACCTTATTTTACTTTTAGAAATATTATTATTCTATTTACATTGTTATTATTATATTTTAAATTTCACATGTTACGTACAGTTTATAATGCAGATATTAAGAATTTATTATATTGGATTTTAATAATTGTATGTTGTTTACTTGTTAATTCTATTCTACATTATACTTCAAGTTTTAGCTACTATAGCTCTTATTGTCTAGGAAATGTGTCTGTGAGCAAAGTAACAAATGGATTTGTAAATGTGTTTGTATATCAGTATATAAGTAGTTATTTTGTTAAATTTATAATATTCTGATGGCAACTAAATATTTGAAGTTAGGTTTTCTGAACGCTGGTTCACTGGGCACTAGGCATGATGAGTTTATAGCGGCTGTGGAACAGCGAAACTTCGATATAATTGCCATAAATGAAACATGGTTGCGTCCGGGTGAGGAGGGCCGTGCACCTTTGGTACCTGGGTATCGGTTGCGACATTTACCGCGATCTGTTACTGTAAAGAAGGGACGTGGCGGCGGCGTAGGTTTTTATGTTAAGAACGGGCTGAATGTGCGTAGCTATTCACACCCTGTCGACCCGGTACATGTTGCAGTGGAACAGATGTGGTGCACTTTCGGTGCGTTTGGATCTAGGTTGGCTATAGGTACCGCGTATCGTCCACCGTGGCAGGATGTTGATGTTTTCATAGACGCCATTTCAAACTCATTGAATTCCTTGGGCCAATATGACTGTACAGTCCTGATGGGTGACTTTAACATTAATATGTTAAGTACTTCTGACTCTAGGGTAAACAAATTGAAGACCTTTCTCGACTGTCTTGGTTTGACTCAATTGATCAATGAACCTACTCATCTTACTGTTCATGGAGACACTTTGATAGACCTTATCTGTACAAATACGCGAACGCGCTCAGTAACAATTGAAATGATACCTGACTTGGGTGCACATGCACTTGTTTCATGTGAAATTAATATGAAACGAAATAAAGTCGCAGCCAAAACGGTATCATTCAGACCTTTAAAAGATATTTCAAAACCGATTTTCGAACAGCATCTGAAAGGCGTAAACTGGAATGAGATTACTGACTTACATGACGTGAATCAAATGGTTGAGGGTTTTGATTCGAGCTTGCTTCTGCTAATGGATTTCCATGCACCAGAGAAAAAATGTGTGCTCAGGGAGAATTCTTACCCGTGGATAACAAGCAATATTAAGTTCATGATGTATTTAAGGAACCAGGCTCATTCTCAGTACCGCAAGACTAAACAAGATAGCAAGTTCTCCTACTATAAGGAATTAAAGTCGTTGGTTAATAAATCAATATTTCACGAAAAGGTAGCATATTTCAACCATAATATAAATAGTCATATAAGGGACTCTAGGGTTTTGTGGAAAAATCTTAAGTCAACATTGCTTCCAACTAAAGAAATGCTAGAGTTACCTTCGCACTTGAATGACCCTGATACCATTTGTGACAGTTTTCTAAACGTGCCAGGAGACAACACAGTTTCTATTAGTTATTTAACATATTTCGAATTCACTAGACATAATGACTCTGAGTTTTGTTTGAAGCCAGTTTCGAAAACACAAGTGGCAAATATTTTGAGAGGCACAAAAACTAAAGCCATGGGACATGATAATATCAATATTGATATGGTTCTCATGACACTACCATTGACTTTGGATTTATTAACAGCTATCGTTAACAGGTCAATGCTTACTGCAATCTTTCCTGATTCGTGGAAAATTGCTAGAGTTCGACCGCTGCCAAAAAAACAAAATGCTAGTGACACCAAAGACCTTAGACCGATCAGCATACTTCCCGTACTTTCCAAATTGCTGGAGAAAGTGGTGTGTTCGCAGCTAACTGAATATTTGGAAAAAGTTAGTATCCTACCTGATGTTCAGTCTGGTTTTAGGAAGGGTCGTAGTACAACTACGGCTTTATTAGAAGTGACAGACAATATTTTGTCCGCTCAAGATGCTGGTATGTGCACGATTTTGGTGTTGCTAGATTACTCACGTGCATTTGATTGCATAAATGTGCCGCTACTTCTTTCGAAGATGGCTTTTTACGGACTTAGTGTCGACACGGTGAAGTGGTTCCATAGCTATTTGTATAACCGTAAACAATACGTTGAACTCCAAAAGGCTGATGGTACCAGTGTTACTTCAGGGAAACGATGCGTGGAAAGAGGAGTTCCACAAGGATCTATATTAGGACCAATACTTTTTATAATGTATTGTGCAGATCTAGGTCACAAAATAAGGAAATGTAACTATCATTTTTACGCTGATGATACTCAGGTTTATATTTCATTCAAACCCCAGGAATATGAAAGTGCGGTGAGAGCCCTAAATGAAGACCTAGAAAACATTGTACAGTGGTCCAGAGATAACTGCCTCGTACTTAATCCTACCAAGACAAAGTATATGTTGTTTGGCACAAGGGCCCAATTGAATGCAATTTCACCTAGCAACTGTCATATAACTCTTATGAACCAAACTATTGAGCGAGTATATGAGGCGCGTAATCTTGGTCTCATAATTGATGTAGATTTACGCTACGAGAAGCACGTGGCAGAGTGCATTCGCAACTGCTTTTACAGGTTGAAAGTCTTGTACAGAGCTCGCCCTTATTTAAGTCCGGCTCTTCGAACTTTGTTGATTGAGTCACTGGTAATGTCTAAATTGAATTATACTGACATTGTATATGGTCAGAGACTTTTAGCAAGGACAGATCGAATGATACAAAGATTGCAAAATGCCTGTGTTCGATTTTGCTTTGATATACCATTAAGAAGTCACGTAACACCTTTTCTGAATAAGCACAATATTCTAAAGATGAATGCACGACGCAGACTTCATTTGGCAAGTCTACTTTTCGGTGTAATTTTAACACGTTCACCGCAATACCTTCATAATAAACTTGCATGGACAGGTGAGCAAAGTAACCGGGCACGGCGGCAATGTTCCAATAAACTCTCGATACCGCAACACAGATCAGCGAGTTTTAGGGGTAGTTTTCGATATGCAGCGACTAAGTGTTGGAATAATATACCACCACCGATAAAAGATAGTAAAAATCATGTTACTTTTAAACTGAAACTAAAAGAATACCTGCTTGATTATCAGAAAGAATATAATAATATAAATATTGCTGCAACTGCTATTTAAACTGTTTATCTTTAATTATAAAATATTATAAAATGAACTGTTTTTATCATATTTTCTGTTTTTGTTTGTTTTAATAGGATATTTTGTTTTATTTTTATATTATGAGAATTTTAATTAAATTATAGGTATTTAATTATATAACTTTATCAAAATTAATGTTACCTAAATTGTTTTAATGTTTTAATTACAATTATATTCTGTTCCTAGACTGCTATTGCTGTAATTTATTTATCTCTTTTAATGAAATGTTGTAAATGTTGTATAATAGTAAGCTTTTTATTATAGTATATGAATAATTTTATAATTTTATGATATTACTATATTTTATGTAACTGCTGTTTAAATTGACTTAATGTATTTCTATTTTAATTAATATTTATTTTGTTGTGAGCGTACAATCACTTGCTCAGGCTGCAGCTGAAAATCAGCGTTAGGCAGTGGTTTCGCCGCTACCTAGCATGTTGCTGAGCTGTTGGCCCTTTGGCACACATTGCTTTTTCTTTATATTTAGAGTGTATGTTGATTCTTTTTTTCAGTCTCTTTTCTTTATTTTAATTGAATTACTTCTCATTGTTCGTAAATGTACTTATTATTGTAAATTGTGCCAATAAAGTATATTATTATTATTATTAAATTTTGACAGGTAATGGGGCCCAACACAGTGACCTATGTCAGACCTATGAGTGATGGGATTCCTCCGTCTATAACATAATATATATAGTCTAAGGTTCTGACAGACAAATCGCAGTCGCCATATTGGCCATTCTAGCGAAACGTCATTGATACCGGATATCATTTTTTCTAAAGCATTTTTTGAGTATGACTACCAATGAATATAGATGTAAATATCTCAGCTCTTTGGTGCTACCTACCTACTAATGCCCGGTTTCTGAAGTCCCCAGATATACTCTCAACAGTTATTGATTCATTAAAGTTTTGGAAAGGATAAACGTCGGTTAACTGACACTGCGTTTCTGAATGCCCATTGGAGCGTTCCATAACTATTGAACCAATACGTCGTTCTTTTTCTACCACTAGATGGATCTGTTATAAAAAACGTGTTGAAAATTTATTTAACTATGTTAATTTGTCCGTAAAACTAGATTTTCAAATCGTATATGTTTTTTTTCAGGAGTAAACAACTAGTTGCTCGTTATTTTACTAAAATAAGAATATCATAATGTGACAAAACGTTTGACAAAAGTCAAACTTCAAATAAAGTTATAGAACCGATAAACGGGTAACATAGGTCGGTTAAGTTAAACTAAGGTTAACTGGAGTTTATGTTGTGACGCGTTGTTCAGAAACGCACTTTCTTGAGTTATCGAACCAATAACGCTAACGGATAGATAAACCACCGATAAAAGTACCTCAGAAACCGGGCATAAGTCTTTGTACTAAGTAGTTTATATGTGTAAATACTTTTTGCAGTTGTATTTCAAAAACAGTTAAAACGACAATTACAGAAGTTAAAGGAGATTTGTGTTATCCCGAACATAGATAATATACTAACTTAAGAACTCCGAATTTACGCGAGCGAAGCCTTGGGCTAAAGCTAGTATATTTATATATTTATTGTTACTTAGTGTCACATATTGGGGTGCAAGGGAGCTACCACCATCTTAAGCTCCCGCCAACCTCCACATGCCCGCGGTGCACCTGCTGAATAACGAACGAGGCAATAGCAACAGTGGTTTCCCTACTAGGGGTTGTAGGGGTCAGACGGCTGGTCGCCCTTCGTTAAACCAGTCAGTCAAATCAAAATGGCAAGATTAAATCGGATCGGACACTCAGATAGGGCGTCGCCGAATAACGACGCGAAGGCATATCGCCCTACACCTGCGAAAAGTGGGCAAGGGCTACCGTGCCAAGCACGGACACGGTTAAAGACGAGAGTGCCGAAAAGAAAAATCCGTTTTGCCACTATAAACGTTGGCACTCTTACAGGCAGATGCCGCGAACTTGCTGACACACTCGCAAGACATCGGGTCCAGTGCGCTTTCATTCAAGAGACGCGCTGGAAGGGAAATAAGTCTCGTAACATCGGGCAGGGTTACAAACTGATGTACACCGGGTCACCTGGGGGGGAGAAACGGGGTGGCGATAGTGTTGTCCGAGGAATTCCAGTGTGGTATTTTAGAGGTTGACCGCATCAGCGATCGCTTAATGCGGGCGAGGGTACTGATTGAGGGTAGAGTTACCAATTTAATTAGCGCCTACGCCCCTCAAGTCGGTTGCCCGGAGTCGGAAAAGGTGACATTCTGGAATTCTTTTGACAACGTACTAGGCGTCATTCCGCCGTCTGAATATGTCGTGGTGGGTGGGGACCTCAATGGTCATGTTGGGGAGGAAGCCGGAGAGTTCCAGCGTGTCCACGGAGGTTTCGGACACGGAAGAGCTAACGCAGAGGGAGAAAACATTCTTAAAACCTGTACAGCTTTGGACCTGGCCATCGTGAACACCTTTTTCCAAAAGAAACTGCAACATCTGATAACATACCGAAGTGGTTCTCATTCCACCCAAATAGATTATCTTCTTGTCCGACGGTGTGACATCGGTAGAATTACCAACTGCAAGGTGATTCCGGGAGAAAGTCTAACGCCGCAGCACCGCCTCTTAGTAATGGATCTAGCAGTGTTGGTCCGTAAGCGAGTGAAGGAGAGACGCAATCCCAGAACCAGGTGGTGGTTGCTGAATGGACCAAAGGGGGAGAAATTCCGTGAACAGTTTGCCCATCACGACCTGACCACACATTCAGAAACCGCGGCAGATCTGTGGAATAAAGTCCAAACGGCTATCACCACTTCAGGCAAGGGTGCTCTCGGTACTTCGAAAGGTGGACATGTGGTTGACAAGGAGACTTGGTGGTGGGACGACCGGGTAAAAGGGGTGATACGTGAAAAGAAGGAGCTGTTTAAAAAGTGGCAACGAACCAATCTTCAAGAAGACCGTGACGCATATAGAGCAGCAAAACGTGCTAGCAAACGAGCTGTAGCCATTGCCCGAAATTCCAGATTGTCAGCATTGTATGACAAACTTGAGTCTAAGGAGGGACAAAAGGTCATATTTAAACTGGCGCGACCCCGAGAAAAGGCATCCCAGGACATTACTAAATGCCTCTGCGTAAAAGATGCCTGCGGAGCGCTGCTCTATAGTGAAACTTCCGTGAAGGAATGATGGCGGGCCTACTTCGCAGAATTATTCAACAAGCAGCATGCCAACAAGCTTTCCGCTGAGCTTCCTCCTAACCTAGGACTTATTACCCCCATAACACCGGACGAAGTGGAGAACAGTCTTCGCCGCATGAAAAACAGAAAATCTGTGGGTCCTGATAATATACCGATCGAAGCATGGAAAGCATGGCTCCTGTGGTGTATATCTTCTAACCGATCTTTTCAACCGCATCCTCTTGAACGGAGAAATGCCAAACCAGTGGAGGCTTAGTATTATAGTGCCAGTACACAAGGGCAAAGGGAGTGTACAGGAATGCGGCAACTATCGTGGTATAAAGATCATGTGTCACACCATGAAGCTTTTTGAGCGTGTGATTGATTTCAGGCTCCGTAACGAGTGTGCTGTCTCTGAGTGTCAGTATGGCTTCCGTCCAGGAGTTGGTACTATAGATCCCATTTTCGCCTTAAGAACGTTGATCGAAAACTACAGGGAAAAAAGGAGACCTCTGCATATAGCTTTCCTAGATTTGCAGAAGGCCTTTGACTGCGTTCTTCGTCATGCTATCTGGTGGGCATTGGGCCTCAAAAATGTACCAAAAGCATATATAGACATTATCAGGGACATGTACAATAACTCTGTATCTATTGTGCGGACCGCCGTTGGAGATACCTCTTCCTTCCCCATAACAGCTGGAGTGCATCAGGGCTCTGCTCTGAGTCCCTTCCTCTTTACAGTGGTTCTCGATGTCATAACGGCGGACATCCAGGAACAGCCCCCTTGGCTGATGATGTATGCCGACGACATAGCGCTCGTTGACGAGAGTAGGGAGAACTTAGAGCGCAGAGTAAACCTTTGGAAGGGAACTTTGGAAAGCGGCGGTCTACGGTTGAACGTGGCGAAGACGGAATACATGGCCTGCGGTAGTGTAGATTCCACTACTATCCAAATAGGTACTGAAAATGCTGTTAAAACCACCCAGTTCAGGTACCTAGGATCTGTGCTGCATGAGTCCGGCAATATTGACCATGATGTTCGTGCTCGTACTAGCGCAGCTTGGGCAAAATGGCGCGAGGTTACAGGTGTGGTGTGTGACCCTCGCATGCCCCCCAAGCTGAAGGGGCTGGTTTACAGGTGTATCATCCGGCCTGTACTTCTTTATGGTAGCGAAAGTTGGCCAACCTTAGACAAACACATTCAGGAACTGCACGTCACCGAAATGAAGATGCTGAGGTGGATGAGCGGCGTTACAATGGCGGATCGTGTCCGTAACGTCTATATCCGTGGGAGCGTCGGCGTCCGTGACGTGGCAGATAAGCTCCAGGAGAGCCGCTTGAGGTGGTATGGCCATCTGATGCGCAGACCGGAAGGTTGTGTTGGTCGGAGGTGCCTTGAGTGGGAAGTACCTGGTAGTCGACCTAGGGGCCGCCCCAAAAAGCGCTGGATGGACATCGTAAGGAGCGATATGAGTGCCAATGGATTGACTTTTGAGGATGTAGAAGACCGGGCAAAATGGAGAGATTTGAGCAGGAAGGCGGACCCTGGCATAGACCGGGATTAATAAACGTCAAGCAGAAGAAGAAGAAGAAGACTTAGTGTCACATATTGAATTATACAGCGACGATGAAAGTTTTCATTCTGCCACAAGCTTTGATGATGGCTTTGTAACTATACCATCTCTCGGAGTCTTTCTTCAGACTCAATTTTCGGACGTACCCAAGCACTTTAATGTAGTCCATATAAATGCACAGAGTATTCCTGCTCATTTCCCAGATATGCTGGCTAACTTAGACTGCAAGAACATACATGCTATTTTTTTGTCAGAGTCATGGTTGAAACCATGCCTACCATCAACTTCTTATTTACTTCCAGGTTTCTAACTAATTAGTAATGATCGTGCGCTTGGCGGTGGTGGTGGTGTTGCCATATACTTACGTACTCACTTTCCCTATCAGATAGTCTCTATGTCTTCGCAACCGCCACCGTCAAATGCGGGCGAGCAGCTCTTTTTAGAAGTGGAACTTCATCACACCAAAGTTTTATTGGGCGGATACTACTCTCCTTCCAGCCGTAAAAATTTATTTTCTTCCTTTGTGCAAATCCTGGAAAACTTCACTCCATCTTATGAAAACACCCTTATAAAGGGTGATTTTAATACTTGCCTTCTTAAACAGGATTCTCGTACTACGTCTTTTCGGCGAGTTACAGAAGCCTGCAATATGTCAATTTTGAATTTTGATGCAACGCATCATTTCCCTAATACTACTCCTTCTCTACTTGATCTTATTCTAGTATCTTCTTCTCCTTACGTTCATAGGCATAGCCAATGCTCAGCTGACGCATTTTCTTACCGTGACCTTATCTATCTTTCTTACAAAATACGCCCACCCAAGTCAAAGCCAAAGATCAAGATAAATTGCGTGAGGATGCCAGTAACATAAATTGGGAGTCACTGTTTTCCTACTGTTACAGATTGCGTCAATACTAAAGTCAATATGTTTACAAACCAATTGCTACAGTTATATGACGTGCACGCGCCAGTGCGTGCAATAAAACTTAAACATTTACCAGCACCATGGCTAACAGATGATATTAAACTGATTAAGGCTAAGAAATGTGCCGCAAAGTCGTTAATGAAGCAAAAGCCATCTCCTTTAAACGTAGATAAATACGTTGCTATTAGAAATCACTGCAATAAGGTGTGTAGGAAAGCACAACGCCAATATATTCATAAATCCGTTGAAAACGGTGATCCAGCAAAAGTTTGGAAAATTTCTTAAAACTTTAGGGGTTGGTAAGACTCAGCAACAATCTATTCCTAATAATGTCAACATTGATTCTCTTAATAAACACTTCTCTTCGTCGCCCAAGTTTGATGGAAATATTAAAAGTAATACTCTGCAGCATCTTTCTACTTTACCAACGCCTGATTATTCCCCTTTCATCTTCTCGCAATTTGCCGCTTGTGATGTTAAAAAGAGTATACTGGCCATCACTTCTAATGCAGTCGGTAATGACTGTGTCAGTCGTAAAATGATCCTTCCCATCCTTGATGAATTACTTCCCGTCCTATGCAACTTACTTAATCAGTATATTTCCTTCAGTGTCTTTCCCTCAGCGTGGAAAAAAGCACTTATTATTCCCCTGCCTAAAAACCTAAACCTTGTACTTTATCAGATTACCGTCCTATTTCCATATTACCGTTCCTATCGAAAGTCCTAGAACGTCTTATCCATTCACAACTTAGTTCCTTTCTTTGTAAAAATTCCCTTCTAAATCCATACCAGTCTGGCTTCCGTCCTGGACACAGTACCGTTACTGCATTAGTTCATGTTATCGATCATTTCAGGCTAGGTACGGACAGTGGCAATCTAACGGTTCTATCGTTGCTTGATTTCAGCAATGCGTTTAACACCGTAGATTTGCACATCATACTTGGCATTCTTCGCTCTCTTAACATATCTCCATCGGCAATTGACTGGTTTCAAAGTTACCTGTTTGGACGCCGCAACGTGTACGCATTGACGATACCTACTCCGCTGGGTCCAATACGACAGCAGGTGTTCCACAGGGTGGCGTGCTATCCCCTTTACTCTTCGCAATATTTATTAATTCTATTTCAAACAAATTACTTTCATCCACCACCTTTAGGCAGATGATTTGCATATTTATACGCAAGCTCCCTTAAATAGATTGGCAGACGCTTGTACAACAGTTGGCAAGGACTTGGCACGAATTTGTGATTGAATGCAGAAATATGGACTCACAGTAAATCCGGACAAAACGCAGCTCACTATTATGGCAGTCCAAGAATGGCGTCCAAAATTAACTGGTCTGATTTACCAACCATAACTTTTAGTGGAAAAGACCTCCTGTTTAGTAAAATCGTTAAAAATCTTGGTACTATCGATGAAACCATGTCTTGTCGACCTCAGTTACAAGAAACGGGTCGAAAACTCTTTGCATCAGCTGGATTTACGAAAGTTACGCAATTTCTTACCAACTGCCACTACGATTGCGCTTGTACAGTCTTTGCTTCTACCAATCCTTGACTATGCTGATGTCAGCAATCTTGACCCCACAGAGGAGCAACTAAACAAACTTGAGCGTCTCCAAAATTTCTGTATAAGATTTATATTCGGGCTACGCAAATATGATCATGTCTCAGATTTCCGCAATAAGCTCAAGTAGCTACCGATTCGACTTCGCAGAAATACTCACATTCTCAGTTTATTGTATAACATCTTGTTCAATCCCAATATCCCCTATAACGTTTCAAGTTCTTTGAGGTCGTCCGAAGATTTGACGCTGGAAATGCCAAAGCATTCCACTAATTACTTCGATAAGTCTTTCACTGTCCAAGCTGTGCGCTTGTGGAATGGACTTCCTTTAGAGAAATACGTAGTGCAAAATCACTCAACATATTTAAAGCTATGTTAAAATCACACTTCCTTTCATCCATTTGATATCATAAAATGTGGTTATAGTATGTATTATAATTATAATAATATTTAATTTTTAAAACAGGAAGTACCACGGAACCAAAAAATTACAGACCTACTCGTATAACCTGCCTACCGACGGTCTATAAACTTTTTACATCCATTTTGAGAACTAAACTGGCCAAACATATATATACTAATAAAATCATGTCCAGTTCTCAAAATGGATGTAAAAGTGGGTCGCGTGGTATTAAAGAGCTACTCCTTATAGACATGACCATTAGCCAACAGGTTCGCCGTAGCCGAAAGGATCTAGCGACATGCTGGATAGATTATAAGAAGGCCTACGACTCTGTGCCACATACATGGCTCTTGAGAGTGCTAGAGTTGTACAAAGTTGATTCAACTCTATACACTTTCCTGAAGAAGTGTATGGGG
Organism: Euclidia mi; assembly: GCA_944739405.2. Classification (NCBI taxonomy): domain Eukaryota; kingdom Metazoa; phylum Arthropoda; class Insecta; order Lepidoptera; family Erebidae; genus Euclidia; species Euclidia mi. Next base: position 21,529,742 of record OX123189.2, read on the forward strand.
CAGTGGAGTACGGTTCTTCGCTATCCAGGGTGTCGACGGACTCTCGGATGCGGCGATCCTATTAAGATCCAAAGAGGGATCTTCCAAGGTGACAGTTTGAGTCCCTTGTGGTTTTGTCTAGCGCTGAATCCTCTTAGCACTTTGCTCGAGAATTCAGGGCTAGGCTATCGGTTGCACAGCAGAGGTCAAGTAATATCTCACCTTCTTTTCATGGATGACTTAAAACTATTTGCCTCCACTGACCTCCAGTTGATAGAGTTAGTAAAGGTAACTGAAAACTTTAGTAAGTCTATCAAGATGGAGTTCGGTGTAGATAAATGTGCGGTCTTGCATGTAAAGAAGGGCAGGGTTGTGGAATCTGATGGTATAGAATTTTCAGATTTCACACAACTTAGATCTCTCTCTGCAACCGAAACCTACAAATATCTAGGTATGTCGCAGGCACTAGGTATTGCTGAGACTGGCATGAAACAGGCGTTGCAGGAGCGCTTCTTTGGCCGTTTGAGAAAAATCTTAAATAGTTTTTTATCAGGCGGCAACAGGGTGCGCGCCTGTAACGGTTGGGCCATGCCAGTCTTAATGTACTCCTTCGGCATACTTAGGTGGACTCAAACAGAACTTGATGCCTTGGATAGAAAAGTCCGTTGTCTTCTAACTACGTACCGGATGCATCACCCGCGGTCGTCAGTAATGAGATTGTACATCCCGCGGAAGTGCGGGGGTCGCGGCTTCTTAAGTGCCAAGACCCTCCATAACCGCGAGGTGTGCAATCTCAGGGAATATTTTCTCAGCACTGACGCGGGTGTCCACCGTGATGTGGTCACTGTGGACAACGGGCTTACTCCGCTGGGTCTGGCTAAGGAGAACTGGCGCAAACCTGCCGTACTTGGTGTTGAGGAGCGCAAGGAGGTATGGAAAGGTAAAGAGCTGCATGGACGTTTTTATCGGGCCCTGCATTGACCCGATGTAGACTTACCAGCTTCTGTGTCCTGGCTACGTTTTGGCGATCTTTTCGCCGAAACAGAAGGTTTTGTCTTTGCGATTATGGACGAGGTTGTCATGACGAAACTACCGGAAGTATATCCTGAGGGATGGGACGGTTGACATATGTCGGGCATGTCACCAGCCTGGTGAATCTCTCAGACATATAGTATCTGGTTGTTCTCGTCTTGCCAACGGCGAGTATTTGCATAGACACAACCAAGTGGCCAGGATTGTCCACCAGCAACTTGCCTTAAAGTACCAACGTGTCGACTCTGAAATACCGTACTACAGGTATGTGCCCGACCCAGTTCTTGAAAATGGTCGAGCCACCATGTATTGGGATCGATCTATCATTACTGATAGAACTATTGTGGCTAACAAGCCCGACATAGTAGTGATAGATCGATCTAAGCGCCTTGCAATGATCATCGATGTCACCATTCCCCATGACGAGAATCTCGTGAAAGCCGAGAAAGATAAACAAATAAAATATTTGGATTTGGCTCACGAGATTGTCGACATGTGGGATGTGGACTCGGCGATCATTGTACCGATCGTCGTGTCAGTTAATGGTCTCATTGCCAAGAGCCTCGATCACCACCTCAAGAGGTTCGCGTTAGACGGCTGGATTAAGTCCTCTATAGAGAAGGCAGTATTGCTGGCCACGGCTCGTATCGTCAGGAGGTTCCTCTCTCTGGAGCCCTAACCACCGGTAGCTTGGTCTCTGCACCCGATACCGGTGAGCCCCGTAATTTTATTTTATATTTTTATATTTGTTTTTTCTAAATAACATAGAAATGTAAAATATTATTATGAGAAAAGGTTAAAATAAAGAGAATAATAAATGTCACACACCCAGAATGGATGTAAGAAGGGGGCTCGTGGTACTATTCGTCATATCGACGTACGGACGGTCGGTCGATTGCTGTCATAGCTGCACTTATTATATATTCCTAAAATTAAATAACGGCATAAATTAACACATATTTATTGAAAAAGTGTCAATCAGTTTGAATCACGTTATACAGTGGATTAAAGTTAATAAACAATTAATAAACAACTAAAAACTACATCTTACAAACTAAAGAGATACTTAAAACTACCTTAAGCTAAAAAAAGTGAACAGGATATTTACAATATAATACAAAAACTTAATTAAAGTGCATTCTGTGTGTGACACTGGATATAGTGGTGACTGTAAAACGTTTTGTATAGCTCTCGTACCATCAGTTTCCCATAAAATCAACATTCAGTACAACGCCATCTAGCGGAATCGACAGAACTATCGAATTATATACTACATATTATTATTTACAAATCATGGCTAAATGTGCTGCTTGTGGCAAATTTGTGGCTGCCAAAGGGGTTGCTGCTTGCAATGTTTGCAGCAATAAATTTCATCTTACTTGCGTGCAACTAAAAGAATCACCAAAGACTAGCAAATGGCAATGTTTATCTTGTAAGAATAATTCTGATTCCTGAACCGCCTCTACAAAAAAAATATGTGGTGATGGTTTTGAGAGTATGGCCTCTGATTCCGCTAGCACATTTGCCTCATTTGAGGACGCGGCAGAACAAGAGACTTATCAGCGTGAAGATCTAGCTATGGACTCTCGAGTGGACTTGTTGCATGAGATACGGCTGATAAGAAGCGAAATACGCAACATGAGAGAGGAGTTAAAGAGCGAGCTTACAGAAATTCGCAGGGAAGTGGTCGATCTCCGCCAGACCGTATTCACGTGCCAGGAACGGATAGATGCCCTAGACGGCAGGGTCGAGGCTCTCGAAAAGCGGCAGTCAGATGATACATCTACTGATTTACAGAGTAAATTAGAACTGACGGTTAACCATCTCAAATCGGAGCTGAATGATCAGGAACAAGAGTTGCTGTTTTCTGACATAGAAATCTCTAACCTTCCAGAGGGTAATGGAGAAAACGTTACCCACACCGTGGAACTGTTGGCCAAGAAGCTGGGCGTGACACTTGAGACCCGAGACATAGTCTTCGCCGAGCGGGTAGGACCTAAGCCAAACATGGAGACAACTGGGTCGACTGGAACGAGTACAGGACACGGGCGGGGCGGCGCGCGGGGGCGTCGGATCGTGGTGAGGCTAACGCGCCGGGAGCTCCGTGACGAGCTGCTGCGGAGCGCGCGGGTGCGGTGCGGCGCCACCTCGACGGAGCTCGGGCTCGCCGCGCCCCCGCAGCGCTTCTACGTCAACGAGCGGCTCACCCGCACCAACCGCCAGTTGCTCTACCGCATTCGCCAGGCCGCCGAACAGCATGGCTGGAGGTATACCTGGACGAGGCGAGGAAAAATATTTACCAGGCAGGCTGACGGTAAGCGCGCACACAACATCCGCTCTGAGGAGAGCCTGGACCGTGTTTTTGGCAGTGATTCTTTCAAAGACAATAGTGTTTAAGCTTTGCTTGACTAATTATGGGCACAGTTACAGTATTTATTTATATGAAGAATCTGTAAGTAATTGTATTTATCTCTGTTGTACACCTCTTTTGCTAAACATGTTTAAAAATACTTGTTTTAACTACAATTGCAAGCTTCTCATTTATAACACTACATATAATCTAGCTCCAATACATTTTCTAAAACATTATGACGACCTCATCTATCTGATTAGTATGCTGTTTATATTGCTATTGAATTATTGTATGATTGACAATTATTTGGGACATGACACTATTAACAAATTACATTGCTTACTAAATTATATTTACAAATGTCTTTTACAAATTAAACACAGATGCTACTTAAGTATAAAACTCAACATATTATATTTACATACTATTAAACAGTTAATAGTGGAAAAACAAAGTAAAAATATATCTACATTCACAAATGGTTAGGGACAACAAATGAAGTGTTGGACTATTCAATGCAGGGTCCCTAGGGTCACGGCAGGAGGAATTTCTGTTAGCAATGGAAAATGCTAAAGTAGACATCATTGCAGTAAATGAAACCTGGCTTAGGGAGGGGGAGGAGGGTCTTGCGCCCAAAGTACCGCAATATAGGTTACGTCATGTACCCCGCCCGAAGAATGTGCGTGGAGGAAGGTGGAGTTGGTTTTTATGTGCGAAGGGATCTACACGTTCGTACCTTGTCACACCCGCCATCACCAATGGTGGAACAGATGTGGATCAGGATGCAGGTAAATACACTGTGTGTAGTTATTGGCACAGCTTATAGGCCGCCCTGGCTAGATGTAGATACCTTTTTGGATGCTATTACTGACTCTCTGACTACATGTGCTTTTGCTGATAGAGTTGTTCTCCTTGGTAACTTCAACATTAACTATTTAAATACAAATGATAGGAAAACTAAATCTTTATGTACCTTTCTGCAATTTACTAGTCTTAAGAATGTAATAACGGAACCTACACATTTCACAGATCACAGTGAAACCCTGATAGATCTAGTATGCACAGATGCTCAGGTGTGTGAAACATCAGTGTTACATATACCAGAGCTGGGACAACATGCACTGATCACAGTTAAATTTAACATTAAAACTCAGAAGCCTATTCCTCATTGGGTCACCTACAGGCCGATGAAGGATATAATTATTGATATTTTTAATAAGGACTTAATAAAAATTTATTGGAATCACTTATCAAGCCTAAGTGATGTCAATGAAATGGTGGATACATTTACCTCTTATATCTTGAAGCTCTTCGATTTACATGCCCCACTTAAAAAGGTCTTAATTAAGGAGAGAGGTCATCCTTGGATAACTGATACTATCAAGGACATGGTCAGGCTACGGGACAAGACACACCAGCGGTACAAATCCAGTAAATCAGAGTCTCACTATAACATGTATAAAGACCTTAAAAGCATTGTTAAAGCTGCCATGAATCGTGAGAAGAGTGCTTATTTTAAAACTAATATTAATATGTACAATAGAGACCCCAAACAATTAGGGAATAGTATCAAATCAGTGGTAAATTATAAAAATAAAAATAATTGCCAGTTACCATAGTATTGTAACGACCCTGAAGTTATAAATAAGCACTTTCTTGATGTCCCTGGCAGTGGCGACGTCACTATATCAGAGTTAACTTACTTTGAATTTAACCGCTATGGTTCAGGGTGCTTCCAGCTTCAAACCACTACTGAAGAAGCTGTCCTTAAGATAATTCGTGGGCTCCGATCTAATGCCCTAGGGATTGATAGTATATCTCTTGACATGCTGGTTTTGACACTTCCACATACACTTTCGGTTATCACCGGTATTGTCAACAGATCAATTTCATCCTCAACCTTCCCTGACTTATGGAAGACTGCAATAGTCAGGCCCATTCCTAAAAAGGCCACTCCGCACAGTGTTAAAGATCTGCGACCAATCAGTCTTTTGCCATGTATATCCAAGATACTGGAGAAAGTAGTCTGCCTACAATTAAGGCAATATATTGAGGAGTATAGTGTTCTACCTGAAATACAGTCTGGCTTTCGGGTGGGTCACAGTACGACCACAGCCTTAATTGACGTTGTGGATAACATCCTTGAAGACAGAGACCAGGGCAAGGGAACGTCGCTTGCACTACTGGACTGTTCTCGGGCATTTGATTGTATCAGTGTACCACTTCTTCTTTCAAAGCTTGCATATTATGGATGTGATCACAATTCAATATGCTGATTTGCTAGCTATTTGACTAATCGATATCAGCTTGTTCAGGTGACAGAAACTGATGGTAGCAAGTCAACATCTTCACTTGGTTCAGTGGTGAGAGGCGTCCCCCAGGGATCAATTTTAGGCCCACTTCTGTTCATAATTTATACAGCAGGCGTAGGTAGAACTATAACGCATGCTAGATTCCACCTGTATGCCGACGACATTCAATTGTACGTGTCCTGTTGGCCGGAGAGCTGCTCGGAGTCTGTGGGTGAGATGAATAAAGATTTAGACAATATATCAGACTGGGCAAGCAGAAACTGTCTAATACTTAACCCAAACAAGTCTAAGTTTTTGTTCATTGGCACTAGGGAGATGGTGAGCAGAGTGCGGGAGTGTGAGCTGGATGTGAATATCAAAGGCTGTCAAATGGAACAGGTACTAGAGGCACGGAACCTAGGTGTTATATTTGACCAGTGCTTGCACTTTGAAACTCACATTGCAGGGGCAGTGCAAAACTGTTTTTATAGGTTGAAACTACTCTATCAGATTCGACCCTATATTAGCGAAGACATGCGTATTCTCCTATGTGAAACATTGATCTTGTCCAAACTGAATTATGCAGACACGGTATATGGTGCCTGTCTGCTAAGCCGAACTGAAAGGTTAATACAGCGCGTGCAAAATGCCTGTGCACGATTCTGTTTTAATGTGCCACCACGCTCACATATCACACCCATACTAAATAAAAACAGAATCCTGAGGATGTCATCTCGCAGGCAATTACACCTGGCCTCACTTCTTTTCGGTGTTGTGTCTACGGGTAGGCCCAAATACCTCTTTAATAAACTTACATGGTCCAGTGACCTCAATAAACACAATACGAGAGGCTCTACTTACCTACTGGTTATGCCTAGACACCGAACTGCTGCCTTTCGTGGTAGTTTTAAAATAACTGCAACTCACTGTTGGAATGACCTGCCACCACCTTTAAGAACCCTGAAATCAAGGTACAGTTTTAGTAGAAAATACAAGCAACATCTCCTTAAACAACAGGTTCAGCTTTAATTTTAATTTTAAAAACATACCACAACACAGCAAACAAGCTCAGATTTCTCACTGCATGACTGTATTGACATCCAACCAGCCAGCGACGTATTTCTTACATATATATGTACATAACTCCAAGGCCAGTGCTTACTTGTTGGAATTTTCATTTCCTTTTGCTCGGCTCAAAACTGTGTTTAGGTAATGTACTCCCATATAATAATAATGCTTTGACGCACTGAAGACACATAAAGCAAATAATCCGATGTATAGGTCTATGATAATGATGTATATTGTAATGGTTCACAAATAAGCATGTTATACACGTTTTTAAATTTAAAATTGTCTCCAAAATAATATTGTTAGTTTCCACCATTGTCACTTTGGCTTGGCGTCTAATTCCAACTTTTAAACTCCGCGCGATCAGCGCGTGCACAGATAAAAAAGAGACATGGACGTGCCGTGCACGCCCAAACCAGAGACAAGTGACCATGGTGGAAGCTTACCGATTGTCCATTCATGTATTTAGTTTTAAGATTTAACTCACTTTTGCAGCATGTATATATGATTTATTTTTTATGTTTGTGTCCGTAATATACATATTTATTTTATTTATTATTTATTTATTAATACAACGGTCCCAACAGAATACCAGCGCCATCTTGTGTCTCAAGATGGCAATATGCTCTGTTGGGAACCGATTCTGTTTATGATAATAGGATGTTAGTTTTTCGGCCGGTTTCTGAATTGAGAATTTCAGCTTTCATCAGTTGAAAAATTCTGAACTAGTTGAAGTCAACTTAAGTTTTTTCTGTTTCACAGGTCAGAGTGATATTTTTTCAAAGCACTTTCAACTGAGTTTTCTTCAAATCATGAATAACTTAAATCGAACAATACTAGTACGTTCCAATACAAGTAAAAAAACCGGTACTAACCATAAATTCGTATTAATTAACATTTTACAAAGAAGCACACTTGTCAGTTAATTATTTTTATACGGAAACAAATAAAAAGTTGTGTTTAAAATTATTTCAACGATTATTTTATTTTAATGAACAGTTTGTTGAATTTGTTCAATTCGGTATCTTAGTGAAAACGGAACATGTATGTTATGTCAAAGTCAGTTTGTTTTATTTTTAATACAAAATATTTGTGGCCAGGTATATTTGTGGTATAATTCTATATACCTCCATGGTGGCCACCATAGAGGTATATAGAATTATACCTCCATGGAGGCCACAGCGTAATTATTTGGATTGATTTAACACGGAAATCTCTTATTTATATTTTCTAACCCTTCGATTTGTTCCTAATAATGTTGTAATCTATTTTTTCCAAATATTGAATATTCTTTGAACCTTTTTTCTATAAATACTGTTTAACGACCTTCTTGTTGTGTAGACGTCAGTATGACGTAACAGCTGCTTAGCAACCGTAGTGTGGACAGTTTGACATACTGGGTGTCATATTACTCGTGATCACGGGTTAAAAGACCAAAGTTGTATAATTATTTTTTTCTCAATTTATCAGTGCTAAGTGAGGTTTGACAAATGTCAAATGTTTTCAGAAACGCGAATATAGAGTTGATATGGAGTTGATCATGAGTTGATCATATGTTGTGTCAAATTTTAGATTTTACAAGCACAAATACTCAAAATGTGTCAAAAAAATTTTTTGTGAAACAGAAAATTGATTTAGTAGTATATAATTAGTGTTTAAATTGTTCTCAACGTGAAATTCTCAATTCAGAAACCGGCCGTTTATGTTTTATATTCAAAAACTTAAACAGAATAAATTGGTTTTTCTTTTTCTTTTTTTTCTACTAAGGAGCTCCTCCTTATTGATATGGCCATTAGCCAACAAGTTCGTCGTAACCGAAAGGATCTGGCGGCATGTTGGATAGACTACAAGAAAGCGTATGATTCTGTGCCACATACATGGCTTTTGAGGGTGTTGGAATTGTATAAAATAAATACAACTCTACGTACCTTCATCCTACCTTCATACGGTCATGTATGGGGCAATGGAAAACGGTGCTTGGCTATCCAGGATGCCGACGGATCCAGGGTAATGGCGACCTTGTTAAAATCTTCCAGGGGGACAGTCTGAGTCCGTTGTGGTTTTGCTTAGCGCTGAATCCTCTTAGTACATTACTAGAGGGTTCAGGGTTAGGTTATAGGCTACGCAGGGGCGGTCAGGTCATATCCCACTTGTTGTTCATGGATGGCTTAATGTTGTTTGCTCACACCAATTCACAGTTGATAGATTTACTAAAAATTACTGAAAGTTTTAGTAATTCTATCAAAATGGAATTTGGTGTGGATAAATGTGCAGTGATACATGTAAAACAAGGAAGGATGGTGGAATCTGAAGGGATTCAACTCTCAGATTCCATTAACCAAAGATCACTTCTGCGAACCAATACCTATAAATACTTGGGTATGTCACAGGCCTTATGCATTAACGAGACAGACATGAAGTAATCGTTACAAGAACGTTTCTTTGGCCGCTTGATAAAAGTGCTGAAAAGTCTTCTGTCGGGTGGCAATAAGGTTCGAGCTTGCAACGGTTGGGTCATGCCGGTTCTGATGTACTCCTTTGGCATACTCAAGTGGACTCAGACTGAGCTAGATGCCCTGGACAGAAAGGTGCGTACAATGCTGACAGCTTAACGGATGCATCATCCACGCTCATCCGTAATGAGGTTGTATATTCCGCGGAAGTGTGGAGGTCGTGGCTTTTTAAATGTCAAATCTCTACACAACCGCAAAGTATACAACCTCAGAGAATATTTTCTCAACGCGAACGTGGATATGCATCGGGACGTTGTCGCAGTGGACGCCGGGTTAACCCCGCTCAGTTTATCGAAGGACAACTGGCACAGACCTGTAGTGCTTAGCACTGACGATCGCGAGCTTGTTTGGCAGAGCAAGGAGCTTCATGGCAGGTTCTACCGGGCTCTACATGGGCCGGAAGTAGACTTATTAGCCTCGGTGAACTAGCTACGTTTCGGTGACCACTTTGGGGAAACCGAAGGGTTTGTCTGGGCAATTGCTGACGAAGTGATCATGACGAATAACTACCGGAAATATATCCTGAGGGATGGCACTACTGATATTTGCCGTGCGTGTCACCAGCCTGGTGAATCCCTCAGGCATATCATTTCCGGTTGTTCTCGTCTTGCTAACAGTGAGTACTTACATAGGCATAACCAAGTAGCCAGGGTCATTCACCAGCAACTTGCTCTGAAATACAGGCTTGTCGATCATGAGGTGCCGTACTACAGGTATGTGGCAGAGCCTGTCCTGGATAATGGTCATATCACGTTGTACTGGGATCGATCTATCATCACAGACAGGACTGTTGTTGCCAACAAACCTGATATTGTGTTGATAGATCGATCAGAGCGCCGCGCAATAATTGTTGATGTTGCCATCCCTCATGATGGCAATCTCGTGAAGGCTGAGAAGGACAAGCAGATAAAATATCTGGACTTGGCTCACGAGATTGTTGACATGCGGGATGTTGATTCAGCAATTATTGTGCCGATAATTGTTACAGTGAACGGTTTAATACCCAAGAGCCTCGCCCAACATCTTAGGAGGCTCGCGTTGGAACCTTGGGTCAGGGGCCTGATACAGAAGGCAGTACTGCTGGACACGGCACGCATAGTGAGGAGGTTTCTTTCTCTCGAGCCCTAACCACCAGTAGCTTGGAGCCTGTTCCCGATACTGGTGGGTTTCCATTGGATATTATTATATTTTTAAATGTATTTTTTTATATATCATATATTTAAAAATGTGTTAATATTTTATGAGAAAAATATGAAGTAAAGGAGATAATAATAAATATATCATTATAATAATATATCATTTTTACGGAACGAAACCTTTACAAACCATATGAGAAATACAAAGATGACAACTGTCAATCGAAAATCATCAAAATATGAATTTAATCTGAAAGAAAGGAAAATATCAAGACAATTATGTTGACTAGAGCCAGCGCAGCTGCAGCAGCACGCATTACACCCCCGGACTCGTCGCTCAGCTCCGCCTCGCAGCCGCCGCCGGCATCTGCATCAGCGTTGTCGGCAATTGCAGAGGCGTCGAGCTCGTCGAGCGACGAGTACTTCTCGCCACCGAAGTCGCCACCACCTGTACGTCGGCGATGGAGAGGCCGGCCACCGACACGCTTGGGACCCCGAGACCCACCAGTTTCGAACAGGGCCCCCGCTACCGGTGGTGATGTGCAACGCATGAGATGGACGAGTTCGATGAATGAAAACGTCATGCGGGCATATTTTGTGGAGAGGTCTCCCCATCACTTCTTCATCGCAAACTGGGACAGTGATTGCTGAACAGCAACACCTTAATGTCGTCCATGAAGAGGTAGATGACGAGACTTCTCATGTAATTACCCAGTACAATGATCAATTAAGGAGCACTTTGGAATGTACTATTGGGGAATACCGATCCATGAATCCAAGTATTCGGCCTCGTTTGCCCCCGTTGCCCATGCATGAGAAAAACATAGCGCTAGTGAGTGCCTTGGATTCACTATTGTCAATCTATTTTGACAATAGTGAAAATCTCAGCGATACACAGTCAATCCTGTATTGTGCGGCTGTTACGGCATGCCGAGTAGCAGGAGTTAAATTTCCTGTAAATAATACCGCTACTCGACGGTCCGTTATGGTACCAGCATGGCAATGCAGGATTGATAGTCGTATCGCTGAGACCAGGGCACTCATTAGCAAGCTGTCTTCTTTTAGAGCCGGCAATACACGACCGAGAGTGATGCGCTTTGTGTCTCGGGCCTTCGCGGGAACTGGTATCAGTTCCCGAGATTATTTGTCTCAAGTTACAGAGCGCATCGACTTCCTAAAACAAAAGCTTTATGCATGGGCAAACCGTATTCGGCGATATAAAAAAAGAGTGAATCGGTATTGCCTGAATTGCACATTCCAGAGAGACGAAAATTGTGTGTACCGGGGATGGGAGCACCCTGATTCCTCGGCCAGTAATGGTGATGGGTGTTGACCAAATGATGATGCCACTGTTACTTTTTGCCGCAGCATCTGGTCGATGCCCGTCAACCATGAAGAGGGTGATTGGATTGGGGATGTTGAGCGAGCATGTGAACGAATTCCATCTATGGAGCCAATATATATAACAATTGACGACATAGCCAGTGCAGTCCGTCCGTTACAAAATTGGAAGTCAGCGGGACCGGACGGACTGCACAATTTTTGGCTTAAATGGCTCCGAAGTTCGCATGCTTGCTTAGAATCTCAATTTCAATCATCATTGGAATCAGGGTCACTGCCTGATTTTTTAACATCCGGCGATACACACCTACTTTATAAGTCTGGTAGTACCACGGACCCCAAGAATTATAGGCCAATTACGTGCTTACCAACTTTATATAAACTTCTTACATCCATTTTGAGAACGAATTTATCTAAACATATATTTGATAATTCAATTTTATCTGTTTCTTAAAATGGATGTAAGAGTGGGGTTCGTGGTACTAAAGAGCTCCTTCTGATAGACATGGCCATTAGCCAACAGGTGCGCCGTAACCGGAAGAATCTATCGACATGCTGAATAGATGACAAAAAGGCATACGACTCCGTGCCTCATGCGTGGCTTTTGATGGTGCTAGAGTTGTACAAAGTAGATACAACTCTATGCACCTTCTTAAGGGCGTGTATGAGGCAATGGAGGACCGTATTGCGCTATCCAGGGTGTCGATCGACCTTGGGTTGCGACGCTCCCATAATGATCGAGCGAGGTATACTCCAGGGCGACAGGCTGAGTCCTCTGTGGTTTTGCCTGGCCCTGAACCCCCTAAGTACCTTATTAGAGGCTTCAGGGCTAGGCTATCAGTTAAGGAGAGGAGATCATGTTACATCTCACCTCCTTTTCATGGATGACCTGAAATTATTTGCCCCCAACAAATCCCAACTGACTGCATTACTTAAGGTAACCGAATTCTTTAGTAATTCAATCAGGATGGAATTTGGTGTGGATAAATGTGTGGTCATGCATGTGAAGAGAGGCAGGATTATGGAATCTGCAGGGATACAACTCTCAGATTCCATACAACTTAGATCCCTCTCCTCAACTGAGACCTAAAAATACCTGGGTATGTCGCAGTCATTGAATATTTCTAAAACTGACATGAAACAGACGTTGCAGGCTCGGTTCTTTGGCCGCCTGAGAAAAGTACTTAACAGTCTTTTATCAGGCGGCAACAAGGTACGGGCCTGCAACGGGTGGGCCATGCCAGTCCTAATGTATATCTTCGGCATACTCAGGTGGACCCAGACTGAACTAGATGCCCTGGATAGAAAAGTCCGTTCGATGCTGACTGCATCTCGTATGCATCATCCACGCTCATCGGTAATGAGGCTGTACATTCCGCGGAAATGTGGGGGTCGAGGCTTTTTATGTGCTAAGACCCTCCACAACCGCGAGGTGTGCAACCTTAGAGATTATTTTCTGCAGATGAGTGTGGATGTGCATCGCGGTGTAGTCAGAATTGATACCGGGCTTACCCCGCTCGCTCTGGCTAAAGAGAACTGGCACAAACCTGCAGTACTTAGTACTGAGGACCGACGAGAAGTATGGAGGGGCAAGGAGCTGCATGGACGATTCTACCGGGCCTTACATGGGCCCGATGTGAATTTTAAAGCTTCCATCTCTTGGCTGCGATTCGGTGATCTCTTTGGAGAAACTGAAGGTTTTGTCTTTGCAATTATGGACGAAGTTGTCATGACAAACAACTACCGGAAGTATATTCTGAGGGATGGGACGGTTGACATATGTCGGGCGTGTCACCAACCCGAAGAATTGCTCAGTCATATAGTGTCCGGTTGTTTGAGTCGTGCCAACGGTCAGTATTTGCACAGACACAACCAAGTGGCCAGGATAATCCATTAGCAACTAGCCCTTAAATATAATCTCGTTAGTTCAGAGGTACTGTACTACAGATATGTGCCCGACCCAGTTCTCGAGAATGGTCGTGCATTGTTGTACTGGGATCGGTCTATCATTACAGACAGGACTATTGTAGTCAATAAGCCTGATATTGTAGTGATAGACCGAGCAGAGCGACTCGCAATGATAATCGATATCACCATACCGCATGACGGCAATCTGGTGAAGGCAGAAAAAGAGAAGGAGATTACATTTTTTGACCTAGCTCACGAGATTGTTGACATGTGGGATATGGATTCGGCGATCATTGTGCCGATAGTCGTGTCGGTGAATGGGCTAATCGCCAAGAGCCTCGATCAACATCTAAAGAGGCTCGCACTAGGCAGCCGGATCAAGTCCTTGATGCAGAAGGCAGTTCTTCTCGACACGGCACGCATCGTGAGGAAGTTCCTGTCTCTGAGGCCCTAACCACCGGTGGTTTGGTCCCTGTACCCGACACCGGTGGGTCTCCGTGGTCCTTTTTATATTTTAAACCTTTTTTTTAAATGTAGTTTATTAATATCAAATTAACCACGAGAAGTGTAATAAATAAAGTGAATAATAATAATAATTAGCATTTATTTCAGATATAGATCCATAAAATTGTTACAAATTCCATTAAGTACAAAAAAAATCATAGCTATAAAACAACAATTATTCAATGTCATGTCAAAAATAAACAGTTGGCCAATGTCAATAAAAATGTCAAAAGAAATAGCATCAAAATATGTCACACAAGTGTCAAGAAAATAGAATCAAATACCTAATATGTCACAAAATCAATGTCAATATAAATGTCAAAAGAAATAGAAACAAGTACCTAATATGTCACAAAATAAATCTCAATAAATGTCAAATGAATGAAATCAAATTCACAATATTATAATAATTAAACTACATGCCCATCATAATTTGCATCCACCTGTACTGAATGGGACAATCTGCTCTATTTGCAATCATCTTCAGAATGCTGTTGCTACTACCTCTCACGCGTTTTGAAATGGATGCATTTTTCTTGCGTATAATTGCATGAAAGCCGTCCGTGTTCGCCTCTGCAAACATGAGGGACGCGCTGCAGTCTCAACAACAACATTCTGAAGATGTTGTTGTACTGCACACGAAGTACGTTGGCGGCCCGACGGGTATGTCTTACCCATAGGCCGCAAGTGTAGAACGATTGGCAGAACGCCTTAAACAATGTAACTTTTACGTTACAAGAGCATCTTGCAAACCTACGGGCCAGCATATTCCCTCTGACCGCCAACGCTCTCCGCTCGCGCTCCAAATCGGCGTCATCCTTCAAGTCATCTGTCACAATGTGCCCCAAGTACTTGAAGCTAGTCACCACCTTCAGGATTTCCCCGCTAAGCTTAATCGGTGGAACACGGACTGGAGTGTTTCCAGTACTTTTAAACACGAGAAGTTCGCTCTTGTTAGTATTACATTTGAATCCGTGCTTTGATTATATACATTGTATATATGTAGGTATATTGAATTATGTATATCTATGTATCATATTTATGTATGTATGTATACATTATTTTAGTGTTTATTAATTACTCGATAAAAAGATCACTTTAGTTGTCTTTTAATTGCACCACACAGTTAAATTAAATGCTTACATCGTTCCTGTCTACCTAAAGGTTGCCTGGAAGAGATTGCTCATAGCGATAAGGCCGCCTTTTGTACAGTTTATACATTTTTGTAGTCATTATGTTTTAAAATGTTTTATGGTGTACAATAAAGAATATTCTATCTATCTATCTATCATTAAACTTATTTACGTTATCGATATCCACGCATGTTATGATTGCATATACATCTCATTTATTCATCAGTTTATATGTATATTTTGAGGCGACTAAAACCTTGTGAATCTCTCATTTTTTCGGGTGTAAATCTCCAATCTGTGTGGTTTATCAAAATATTGTAAGTACGCATTGTCCGATAAAATTTTACTTTTACGAGCAATAAAGTTCTTAGGCCGTTATTGCTTTAGCTATACGTTCTACTAGTTCATTGTGGTTATGTATGGAAGATTTAATATTAGAGCACAAACGTTATTTTTATAAGAATATTGTTGTATTTTTATAAACCATATTGACTTTTACATAAAAGGTTTTATTTTTACTAAAAAGCTGTCTGCTTAAAGCCATATCAACAAGGATCGTATAAAAAACATGACTTGATCCCCATTGAGCTATCAAGCATGTTAAGCTGCAGACGTTAGATTTTTGTAGAGGTTTTGAACCGACTTCAAACAAAAAAAAAGGAGGAGGTTCTCAATTCGGCCGGTATATATTTTTTTTCGATGTATGTACACCGATTTCTTCGAGGTTTCTGAACAGATTTACGTAATTCTATTTTGTTTGATGCGCAATAGTTTTGAATTGGTCCCACAAAAATTTGATTCATGTAGTCCCAGTATTTTTTATTTTATGAGCATTTTTTTATTTACTTTCACCTATACTTAAGAGTGAAATTCCTTGAATAATAATTGTGACGGCTAGTGTCATGTAAAATTGTCATCACTACGGTCACCAAGGACTACTGACGGCTTCACGACAAACTGGCCGGTCGTCAAACATAATAATTAGCAAAAAGGTTTGAAGACTATTTCATTATTTGGAAATGACAGTTTTAAGTTAGATGACGTAAGCACTCTGTCAAGTGTTCGCTAAATTCGCCACTAATTGATAACAAGACGATGGCCATGCTGATAATACATCCGCTTTATGTTCTGAAGGCGTGGGTTCAAATCCCAGTCATAACAGTTAGTGGATTTTGGTTTTTATGAAATTTGGAAAATGTTTATCTTAGGTAGACTTAAAAAATAAACTTAAGTATAATTGGTCTATAAGTAGGATTAACATTATAATGTACAATAAAATAAAACTAATTATATAACTAAACTATCCTAAACTATAAAAAAGCAAAAGTATGAAAAGAAAAGTAAATAAAATATAATAAAAAATTAAATTCCTCCGCATTGCTGTCGAGCGGTAGCGTGCCCAGAAGGCTGGCAGCATTGCCACGATGAATGGCAATGCTTTTTCTCTCAGCGAGATATAAGCCAGCCCTCTGCTCACGGGAAGCATCGATCAGCCTTCTGGCGATTTGACTGGCGTGCACTAGGGCCCCATGGCCCCAGCGTTTCGACCCCAAACGGCTCAAAAACGTAATTACCAGCCAGGTTTCCGTAGTTGCGCCGTTTGAGGGTTTCCGCCGATGCAGCAGCAGCGCCAGCATCATCAAATATTATTTAAATATTTCGAATAAAAATAATAAAATTCTAGAAACTTCAAAAAGGAATGGACAGACTGCCTCGTTGGTCTCGCGGCATATATGTGCGCGTGGGATTGGGAGGTCTCGGGTTCGATTCCCGGGTCGGGCAAAGTGTTATTGGGTTTTTCCGTTAGGAAATTCTCAGTAGCAGCACGGAGTCTGGTAATGTGCCCGGTACGGCAATAGGCTCGCCCCCTATTACGTGGGACCTAAGAATTCATGGGAAATGTGGGTGTAATATTACACCTCTGCCTACCCCTTTGGGGATACAGGCGTGAGTCTATAAAAAAATATGTCAGACATCGGGTGTTGGGTTTTGTATATGTATTTAAATCGGATGACAATGAAAAGTTATTATGACATAGAGATGCTCTGATGATGGAATCGAAAGGTGGCCATAGGAATAATATAGAAACTCAGTAATTAATTGACAAAATTTTATAGAGTTTGGGCTCGTTCTCGTCCGATGAAGGAGTTAGAAGGTGGCCATACGAACTCAGTAATTACAAAAATCTATTTGAATTGCACAATGATGATAATGGTGACTTCAAAGATGTAAATCATGCGGTAATGCCATGATTTGTCGATTATTAATGAGACCAAGTCTATTAGCTCTCTGCTCAAATGACTCATTCGCTAGACGCTCTTGGATCTTACCGAGTCTAGAATTATACTGTTTAAGAGTTTCTTGACGTTAACGTGATTTCATATATGCTTTCCTGGCCAACAAACGTTTTTCAGGATCCTTAATAGTCTCACAAGAACGTAAAACTGTGTCCCGAAGAGCATTTTTACAGAGACGATTACTTTTATCCGCTCCCGTTTCTTGAGATCTATATTATAACAATAGGTTCACTAAAAAGTATTAAATAAAAATAACTACGTTAAAAACAACCGACTTCAAAAACGAAAAAGTGATAAATAATAAAGATTTAACATTAATTAAATGCTACCTATTATTTATGTGTGCTATTTACTAATTGGTTTGAAATCGGTGCCAAATTGAATTTCAAAAGCCTTTAAATTATAGAAGGCATTTCATAATTCACATGAATTCACATTCTGTTCAATACATTTTCGTATTATTTTTTTTCATTATTCTTCGTATTAACTGAAGCTGCTTATAATATTAAGATCAAATTGCTCTTTATTAGGTTTATTTATGCATTTTTATCTTTATAGTAGTCATTTCATTGTATTAATTTGCTCGTATTCATTTAAGTGATTAAAATATTATTATTTGTTTAAGGCTTGGCACCGACTTCAAACCTATTAGTAAATAGCACATATAAATAATAGGTACCTAGTATTTAATTAGGGTTCATATTGGCTCACAAAGTTCTTTACCCGAAATTGTTCTTCCTAACGATTTGTTATCCGAATGATCACTCGTCCAAAATTTTTTTATCTTAAAGTTTTTATTCATACTATTTGTAGTGCAACCGGCGATGTTCATAACCACAGAAATAAATAGTAATAGAACGGTGACATGGGCGTGGTGCGCGTGTCAAACTATTGCACTATAGCGCATGTGTTTACACATGTTGTACAACATTATTCTGCCTGACAATCAGCAATGGTCAGTTTTTATATAAACAATAACATAATTTCATTTTCCACAGCTACATCACACACACACACATCGATAATAATTCCTTAGTGTCCCCTCACTATCTATACGTCACTGTGGGCGGGGCTTGCTGAAATGTGGCACGCGCGAAATGTATGCGATGACGTGACATTCACCATTCTATTACTATTTATTTCTGTGTTCATAACACTCATGTTTCCGAAAATTGTAATTAATAATATTATTAATGTAAATATATTTAAACTCCTACTGTTTTTATTTATTTATTTATTTATTGACTCACGCCTGTATCCCCGAAGGGGTAGGCAGAGGTGTAATATTACACCCACATTTCACCATGAATTTTTAGGTCCCACGTAATAGGGGGCGAACCTATTGCCGTACCGGGCACATTACCAGACTCCGTGCTGTTACTGAGAATTCCCTAACGGAAAAACCCAATAACACTTTGCCCGACCCGGGAATCAAACCCGAGACCTCCCAATCCCACGCGCACATTTATGCCGCGAGATCAACGAGGCAGTCAGTGTTTTTTATCATAACGCTTTTATCCCTAAACATAAATACTGAGAGATATGCAGGAAGGAGTAAAACACGTTATTCTGTAATCGAGTATATTCGCCGACTGAGCGTACCATACAGCAGATTATTACAAATTAAAACTTAACCTATAACTACCTACTTATTACTAATAATATATGTACATGATTCTTACTGGCTATCGTTATACCTACATAACATATTTTCACTCATACTCAGAAAGAAACATTTACCAAGTGTAATAAAAAATTGCTGACACTTTTACCAAAACACTTTTAGCCTTATATTCAGGTGTATATACGATAGAATCGAGAAAAGAAACGATTTGCAAAAATAACACTTTCTTGGCTAAATTTTTCTTAGTCCTCGCGCCGTAGCGCCCCCAAGGCTACACTCCAACCGAAATTCATAAAACACGACTCATTTACGGTTATGTTTATGGCCTGGGGGTTTATACCTAGTACCTAAACCATTAACTATAGGACCGATTCACTTCTGGCACTTCGCCGGCCGCTGCCGCGGCACGCTCGCTTCGCTCGCTCGGCTCGTGCGCTGTGGTCACAGTTCTAACCTAACCTAAACCATTAATTTAAATTAAACTACAGTTTACGGATTTTATCGCGATGTATTGGTTTCACTAAGTTATAACATTTGAAACTAATGATCACTATATTTTTAATTAATTACTAGCCGACGTTTCGAATTCTTTACAGAATTCATGTTCACGGCAGACTGAGGTGATATTTGTCTTTTTCCTGAATGTATAAGTTATCTCAAAGTACCCGAACATTTTTCATCTATTGGTGTTACTATTTACGCAGAATGAGCTCACAGTGTCCTTAGGTCTTGCGTGAGCTCATTCTGCGTAAATAGTAACACCAATAGATGAAAAATGTTCGGGTACTTTGAGATAACTTATACATTCAGGAAAAAGACAAATATCACCTCAGTCTGCCGTGAACATGAATTCTGTAAAGAATTCGAAACGTCGGCTAGTAATAAATTAAAAATATAGTGATCATTAGTTTCAAATGTTATAACTTAGTGAAACCAATACAACGCGATAAAATCCGTAAACTGTAGTTTAATTTCAATGTGTAACATTCGCGTAAACCCAAGAAGATACTAAACCATTAATAATTAATACGACCGATTCGTTTCTGGAACTTGACCATTGTACTATTGTGAATTTGTACCATGGTACTATCATTCTTATATATGTTATACATGTTATATGGGTTTGTCCGTGTGGTGACGGATTAAGAATACGGAATGGCACCACCCCATATCATCCCATGGGTGTCGTAAGAGCCGACATAGGGAGCATATTATGCAGAGAACAGCACTTTAAGAGAAGGAAAACTTGATACAAACCCTATACCAACCCGTTTGGCCAGCGTGGTATCGTAGGCCAATTCCTCCTTTCAAAGGAGAGGCCTAGTCCAGCAGTGGACTGTTAAAGGCTGATGATGATGATGACATGTTATATGAAAATAATGTAACGCAAAATGAATGTATATAATACTAATTATTATGAATAAAAAGAAAGCTAAACAAAAAAGATATGAATGTGAATAATAGTGTAAAAGATGGTTATGTTGAGAAAATATAGGTATACAAATAAAAGTATAATAGATTTTATTGCTACTGACATTATGAAGTTGAATGCTTCGGAGTTATGAACATTAGAGACAGAGTAGTTAGGAATTGTGATTGTTAGGATGAAAAAAGTCAGGAAGAACATTTTCGGATTTCCAATTATCGGAGTTGTAAATTTAGGTGAACTTTGGCGCACCCATTTAATTAATGTTAAATCTTTATTATTTTTCACTTTTTCGTTTTTTAAGTCGGTTGTTTTTATCGTAGTTATTTTTATATACATACATATGTATGACAATCACCGAACTCCAGTTTTTTTTAAATACCATACCAAATACCATACCAAAATACTATTATAGTATATTAAAAATTTAATATTTATATAAGCCGTTAAAATGCAATTCCTAGTAGTTAGTAGTAGTATAGTATAGGCTTTGTGCTAGCAAGAGCGACTGTTTTACTTACAAAAATGATATAATTCAAAATTACATACATACATAAAAAGACTCACGCCTGTTTCCGGGAGGGGTAGGCAGAGACTACGGAACGCCATTTGCAACGATCCTGACATACCTCTCATGCTTCACTCACTCCCATCACGTTTCTCATGCATGCTCTTCTGTTGAGGGTACTTCTGAATTGTCCTTTTATCAGGATGTCTCCAATCAGGTCAGAGAACGACCGCCTAGGTCTTCCCCTTAAAACTGTCCCATTCAGACTTGCCTTATTTATATATTCTTTTTCAGTCTATCGTCATCCATCCTCTCCATGTGCCCAAACCATCTTAACATGCCTTAATCAATGCTTGTCACTACATCTTCTTTTACCCCACAGCGCTCTCTTATCACATAACTATTTACTCTGTCGGTCAAAATTACACCCCACATACTTCTCAGTGCATTCATTTCTACAGCATTCATTCTAATTTCAAATCTCTTCTGCTATACCCAACTTTCACTACCGGACATGAGGGTGGTGAAAGTTGGCAAGAGGGCTGTGAGCACTAATACCCCTCTATGCACAGCCAAACGAGCCTTTTTGGACACTCTATTACCTGCATTAACTCTTCTTTCAATATATTCTTCATTTTTACCATTTCTTGTAAAGAACGTACGTAAGTATACAAACTCATTCACTTGCTCCACTCGTTGTCCATCGATCAAAACATAACAAGCCGTAACGCATTCCTCCTTTTCAAAAACCATAACTTTCGTTTTACTTACATTCACTTTCATTCCTTTGCTCTCTAACGGACCATGCATGATTGTTAACATCTCCTTCAATTCCTCCGTTGAAGACGCAAGTATTACCGATCATCAGCATAAAGGAGGCATTTAACAAGTAACCCATTCATCCTTAATCCGCAGTCACTATGTTTTAGATTTTGCAAACAACTGTCCATGAAGAGGTTAAACAGCCACGGCGATGCTACACATCCCTGTCTAACACCTGTCTCGATGGTAAACCAGTCAGTGTATGCCCCGTTTATTCTTACACAAGCTCTAGAATCCTCATAAAGGGATTTCAGAGCTCGAATGAGGCTGCTGTCACATCATTGACAGCACCGACCACATTTCATTCCTCACCACTTTATCGTAAGCCTTTTCCTAATCCACGAATGCGCAATATATAGCGCAATAATAGTGTCAGGATCGAGCCATTTAAGTTAATCAACAGTCACTCATACATAAGTTGTGAACTCGGTATCAGGAAGCAAAAACTATTGCCACAAGTACATAAAAGGCGTTGCTTGAAAAACATTTGCTCTGAAACTATGCGTGACGGTCTAGATAAAATTCGATGGGATCTTATATCCACTTTAGACAATGTGAACGATATGGTGAGTGCATTAAGCGAATGGATCACAGTGATATTCGATATATACGCTCCTATTAGGGTTTGCATATTTAAGGGTCGTTCTTATCCATGGATAACAGACACAATTAGACTCATGATGAAATGTAGGGATGATGCCTTAGCTAAGTTTCGGGAACTAAAGACGGAAACCAGTAGGCTTTATTATAAGCAATTAAAGTCTACTGTTACTACAGCGTTGTATCAGGAAAAAGTAGCGTATTATAAATATAATATAAATAATAAAATAAGAGATCCAAAAGCCCTCTGGCGAAATTTAAAATCAACAATTCTGCCGCCTAAACAAGGGGCTGATATTCCTTCACATCTCAGGG
Source organism: Euclidia mi (assembly GCA_944739405.2). NCBI lineage: Eukaryota > Metazoa > Arthropoda > Insecta > Lepidoptera > Erebidae > Euclidia > Euclidia mi. The sequence goes on from OX123189.2 coordinate 21,552,592, forward strand.
ACCCCGATATTATAAATATTTTCTTTTTAACTGTGCCTGGCGACACGAATACTAGTATTTGTAATCTTACGTATTATGAGTACCATAGATTCTGTGACGCCACTTTTAGTTTGGTAACTGTGGATCAGGATGTCGTTTTCCGTATAATACAAGGTCTCAGATCCAACGCTGAAGGATTCGACAAAATAAACTTGGCCATGATTAAAATTACCTTAACACACACCCTTAAAGTTATTACAGACATAGTGAATCATTCCATTGTAACCTCTACTGTGCCTGATATATGGAAAGTAGCTAGTGTAAGACCGCTACCGAAAAAACCAAACCCTAATAGCTTACAGGACTTACGGCCGATTAGCATTTTGCCCTGTTTATCGAAGGTCTTAGAAAAAGTTGTAAGCCGTCAGCTCACCGAATTTATAGAAAGAAATGAAATTCTACCTAGATTACAGTCCGGATTTAGGCGGTTCCGTGGCACCACCACGGCACTTTTGGATGTGACTGATGAGATCCTGTCTGCCCAGGATAAGGGCATGTGCACGATTCTGGTCCTATTAGACTATTCCCGCGCTTTTGACGCTATAAATTTAAATTTGTTGTTATCCAAGCTGAGCTTCTATGGATTTGACAACAATACATTAAAGTGGTTCCATAGCTACCTGAGTAACCGAATGCAATATGTGGAGCTAAATACAATGGATGGGACCACCTTGACCTCGACACCTGCCTCTTTAGCGAGAGGCGTGCCGCAGGGCTCTATTCTAGGACCTATACTTTTCAGCCTGTGCTGTGCCGACATCACGGACTCCATTAAAAACTGTAAATACCACATCTATGCGGATGATGTTCAGGTCTATTTGTCATTTAGGGTGAGTGATTTCGAAAAATCTATAGAAGACCTGAATGAAGACCTTGAGCGGCTGTTCGCATGGTCCGAGAAAAATTGTTTAGTGATAAACCCATCAAAGACAAAATATATTGTATTTGGCACCAAAATATCCTTAAGTTTATTGCATTCGCCATCTCACGTTCATTTAAGGGGAAGTCCATTGGAGCGAGTATATGAAGCGCGGAATCTTGGACTGACTGTAGATTCTGAACTACGGTTTGAGAAACATATAGATGATGCAGTGCGGAACTGTTTTTATAGACTGAGAGTTTTATATAAAATGCGTCCCTATTTGTCAGAGGAATTACGTGTACAGCTGGTTGAGTCATTAATACTAAGTAAGCTAAACTACGCGGATGCTGTGTATGGCCCTCGGCTCTTAGCACGTACCGATAGGCAAATACAGAGGGTGCAGAATGCTTGCGCACGTTTTTGTTTTGCGGTTCCATTTAGAGGTCATGTAACGCCATTCTTAAATAAAAATTACATGCTAAAAATGAAGTCACGGAGGAAACTGCACTTGGCTTGCCTTCTGTTTGGCGTCATTAAATTGAAACAACCGCAATACTTGTATGAGAAACTAACATGGGTCGCAAATGGCAGTGAACGTCCAAACAGAAAGTGTTCTAAGCCGTTATCAATTAATTTACATCGCACAGAGGCATTTAGAGGAAGCTTTCGCTATGCGGCTTCAAAATGTTGGAACAATATCCCCCCTCCATTGCGTAACCTCACGTCAATTCACGCCTTCAGAAGGCAGTTAAAAAAATTTCTAGTAGAGGAACAACAAAAATTAGGTGTTATTAATATAAACGCCTCCCTTATTTGAAGCTTAAATGATTATAGCAATAGAAATAATCAATTAATATAATCAAATAATCATGACATTGCAAATATTATATTTTATAATTAATTAATTATAATAATTTCCTGACATTTAATTTTATTATTAATATAGTTTATAATATACTATAATGTTTATTTATGAATTCCCTATTAATACTATTCTAATTATTATAATTACGAAAATGACATTTAATTTATACCTAATTTATGTATTCAATCATCATTATCATAAGGGATACTTATAAGGCAAATATTATAAGTTCCTATTTTAATAATATATTTATTTACTACCTTTGTATAAATTAATTTATTAAATTGTTATTAACTACAATGCAATCTTCATGACTATTTCTTATAGTAAATGTGTACCTAATCTATCTTAAAAATAATTTTATCTAAATAGTTACTTACTTTCTATTACAATACTTATTAAATAATTATTGTCCAGATGATACGCTGTTCAGCTACAGGTTTGTATATATGTGCATCCGCTGTGTGAGATACCCATGTGAGAAGCCTGTAGCAAATAAAATAAGCAAGCGTTAGCTAATCTCGCTCCCTGTTTATACATATAAATCGGTATGGACGCATAAATGCATATGGCTATAAATACATTGCGTTACCTCTGAGGCCTGGCTCTCATACTTGGGTTAACGGCGACATAATATTCGAGTTGCTCCCGATTAACAATCTTTTAAAATCTGAAAATGCAAGATATGTGTGTAAGTGCTAGGAATGTGCTTCAATATGAATACTAGGACACAAAATATGTAAGAAAACTGTACTTACTTAAGATTATTGTATTACTCCATAGTTGTTGTCATGTTCATCGGTATTTCACTGTATATTGTTTGTTTGTATATATATATGTATTACATAACTGTATTTGCATCGTGCCGAGCTGTCGAGCGTTTGAGTCGACTTCACGCTTGTTTTCGTATGCACAAACACTGCATGCGGATGCGTCGGATGCCGCGCGGCTATTGGCGGGGCAAGCGCTGGTAGCCTGTTATTATTTTGTAAACTATTGGCTGCAGCCATATACCTACAAACAGCGCACCCGCGCAGTGCACCGCACGAGCGCTGCGTATCTCTTTGGCAGTCTGGCAAAGACTCATTTAATTTTAGTGACGCAACGATAACAATAAAATAATTCGTCGGCATCGACACTCTGCGATATGCCTAAATATTATTATTCCTTTTTATTTTTTTATGACACACTGGTATTACACTGATTACACTTTCTTATACTTGTAATATTTATTAGTTTATGTACTCCTTTTTGTGTGTATATTTATTTTTATCTGTGTTTATGTAAGTACCTATACCATTTATAATAAAAAAGTTATATAAGTACTTAAGTGTAATTCTGTATTTCTATTGTATTGTGTACTTATATTGTTTCTTTGATATCGCATGCGTGAGTCACTAGAGGGCCTGGTTGAAAATCGGCGCCAGGCATTCGTCTGGCATTATGCCGAACTGGGTCCCATTTTGACTACACGACTTACTTCTTTTACTACTCTGTTTATTTTTAAGTTTATTTTCCTTCCTTTTTGTTAATTAATTTTTTGTTCTTATTCTTAATGATATTTTATTTGTGATTTGTTTTATTCTCTTTTCTTTTTTATTTGTTAGTATTTTTTGTGTTTCTTTAGAATATTAGTGTGTTTACATGTATGTCAAAATAAACTATTTTCATTTCATTTCATTCATTCATTTCAATAGACCTTTTGACCTTTGGCCAAAAACTTTTCGGCTATGCTTCGCAAGGAAAAAACCTGATCCGTACATCTCATTCCATTTCGGAATCCCGCTTGTACATCCCATATTTTCTTGTCGGTTACTTCCATAACTCTTTCAATAAGTACCTTTGCATATAATTTGCCAACAACTCTGAGAAGGCTAATGCCTCTATAGTTTTGCAGTCTTGTTGCGAGCCTTTTCCTTTATAAAGATGCACAACTACAGCTGTGGCCCAGTCATAAGGTACTCGGCCGGTGCTCCAGCACAAGTTGTATAATCGCTGCAACTGACCAACTATGATGACCTGTCCAGCCATCAGCATTTTGACTGTAATCCTATCATATCCTGCAGTCTTACCTACTTTCATACTTCTCAGTGCCTTCACGATCTCAACCACGCCAATAACGCTTTCATCATTGGTATCATTACCATTCATTTCAGCTATCGGTGTCTCTATCGCCGTTCTTTCAAATAACATTTGAAAATACTCTTTCCATCTCTTCAGCACGCACGATTCACCATTTACTATCTTTCCATTCTCGTCTCTGATGGATGTGTGTTCTGAGGATTGAGTTTTTCCACGAACTGCACGAACGGTTTTCCAGAAAAACTTAATGTTCCTCTGGAAATCGTCAGATAATCTGCTATCAAACTCATCTTTCTTTTCCTCTTTTTTCCTTTTAACCATTTCTTTCACCATTCTTTTTGACCTAACAAACTCCTTTCTTGCTTGATCTATGTGTACACTCGTTGCTTTTCCCATTCTTTCATTTGCTCTGGCAGCCAACCACGCTTTTTTTCTGACCAAGCTTTCTTCTTCTCTGACACTGCTGATTATACATCCTTGTCCCACCATGTATTCTTAACCTTTCGTATTTTCCTTCTCTTGATCACACCACATACTTCAGACGCTACACATAATACGTCTTCTTTAAAGGCCTGCCATAATTCTTCCATATCATTTATGCCATCGAACCTCTCAAATCTTGCTATCAATCTTCGTTTATACTAATCTTTCACATCTATTTCATGGAAATGGTATAGAACACCTAAAATCCAAACCAATATTTTGACATTTCATTAAGCTTCCTTTCTCAAAGAAACTTAAGTTAATTACCAATATTTTATCAACACCTATAAACTGACAAATAGAAGTCATATTTTTTATACCAAGACTATTAGAACTCATTGAGAAGTAGTCACGCGCTCGAGCTCGCCTAAAAAAACTTAACTGTTTGAAGTGGCACTGACGACAAATGGTCATATTATTGGCTTGCTAGCTAGCTTATTCTTTCCTGTACGCATTGGTATAGGTACGAGTGGGATCAAATATGTATTGTAAACAGTATTCAGCTGTGTTTACGCGCCAAGGCCATCGTCCCATTTTGGGATGGTTGCCAGCATGCGAAATTTCTTTTTCATCCCATTTCGGTACGGTTGCCAGTTGAGAGTTTGATAGTTTGTGCTTTTGGGAAGGGACTAGTTATGGGAATTAGGTGACCTTAGTGTTTTGGACATGGTTGAATAATAATTTTGCCAACAGCTCAATTTTCAACATAAATTAATGTAAATTCGCTTGTTGTTTGTGTAAATTATTTTCAATAATTAGGTATGTTGGTCTTATGATATTGTGCATCGGCTTTAAATTTAATTCTGAGAAAAGATTTGACAAAATATTTTTAGCCAGTAGTCTAAATATTGGTGATACATAGGTACCCGCGTGAGCCTCGGTCAGCAAGTTGAGCTATTGGTCCCATGCTTAATCAAACCCCGGTTATATCGGAAAACTTCCCAATGGACTGTGAGTTTGAGAACATAACAAAACAACACACGCTTGCCTTATTTTATACGTGAAGTTGGCTAGTCTCAGTGAAGGCGCGTAGCCATGATTTAGTCAAAATTTAGTGTGTAGCACATAGATACTATGGCATCTCAGCCAAATCAACATGTGCAATGTAAGTAATCACACCAGAAGCCGTGCATAATTTGCACTACGGTTTACTAATGTTTGCCATAATTTAAAATGCCATAATTTCATATGCCATACTGGTATTTGCCATAATTTCATTACAAATAACGCTTCAGTTGTCATAATCGTGAAATGACATAAAATTACTTTCACTAATTCCATTGGTCATAATCGATCAAGTGTCATAATAATTTAAATCCATAAATGTATTTGCTATAATTTTCGTTTTCAATAATCTGAGAAGAAAATAGATCATATACTGAAGTTGAACAACTTCAGTTTATTAAACTAGTGTGAAGAATGTGGACTAGGTTGACGGAGCCCTGCTTCGCAGGGCTCCTATTTTTGGGTAAAGGGCCAAAAGAGAACCCTAACCTAACATAACCTATCCGAGTCGGATTGCAACGAGTCGGGGTGTTAACGATAATTTATTCAACTTCAGTTTATTAAACTGGTGTGAAGAATGTGTACTAAGTTGACGGAGCCCTGCTTCGCAGGGCTCCTATTTTTCGGTTAGGGGTCAAAAGAGAACCCTAACCTAACCTATCCGAATCGGATTGCACTGAGTCGGGGTGTTAACGATAATTAATTCAACTTCAGTTTATTAAACTAGTGTGAAGAATGTGGACTAAGTTGACGGAGCCCTGCTTCGCAGGGCTCCTATTTTTGGGTTAAGGGTCAAAATAGAACCCTAACCTAACCTACCCGAGTCGGATTGCACTGAGTCGGGGTGTTAACGATAATAAATTTCGACCTAACAATATTATGTATTATTTTCATGATTATATAAAATTTTGATTATGTCAAGAGTCGATTATGAAAACTAATTATTATGATATATGGTGTTACTTATGGAAACTAATTATTATGATATATGTTGTTATAGAAAGTCATTTTATGGCAAATGAAAGTTATCACTGTTGAGTTGTTAAGGCAAACGTTATTAGTATAAATGATAATAGTGCAAGTAAATATTATGATCGGGGATGATTATGGCAAACAATATTAGTGCAAATGAATTTATGGAAAACGAGAGAATACCTTGCACTACATTACCATAACACTCAATGTTATGTGATCTTTGATCTCAATCACACACACTCGAAACCACGTCGACGGAAAATGTAGTGTTGCCAAAACTGTAAACCAATATTTGGCGGTTATAATTTCAAAGTGAAACTTAACGAAACATAAACCAGAACCGAAACTTGGGTTTGAAATAGCAAACAAGATCCAGATTTTAACAACAATTTAATATTATATACCTTACTTCTAACTTCGTTAAAGGCAATTTCGAGTCATTGACATTAAGTTTATTCAGTAACTTACACTAAATATATGTACCTAAAGATATTATGATATTTTGAAGGGTTTCGTAGTAAACTACAATATCCGTATAGTTTCGTCCTCGTCATCAGTTTGTTAGCTGCATAACCAATTAAAACAAAAATGCACCTTGAAATAAGGACCAAAAAACTGTACATTAAGGTACTGAAAAAGCTTTGAATGATAGCTTCATTTTTATCACTAGATAGGTCTCTCAAGTCATTCGAAGATTCCTAACACTGCTTTTATAGAAAATCTCTAATCCTCGAGATATAAAATATCTCGAATGATCCGAGATCTATTACACCCGCATATTCAAGGCAACTGCTCTGCTCCTGTGGCTTATAGCGTGGTGATATACCTACAACTTATAGCGTTTCTTAATAAAGGAGCTATCTTGCAAAAATAATTATTTGAATCGGAGCAGTAGTAAACAGTAAATATAAAAACTCTTCAGTTTTATAATAATAGATGAAACGGAAATGGCAATCAAATATCCGCCTACAACCTATATCTTATAAACCGTAATATTTGCATGAGTGCAAAGTACTCTAAATAATCGTATATACATTTATATAACAAAGTTACGAAGAAAATTATCATTATCACAGCTGATAAGGCTTAACAAATTACGAGTGACTTTCCACAAACTCTAACTTATTTCCGTAGCGTAAGTATTATGTATATTAAGATTGATTCCTTCTTAATAGTCCGTAACAACGAACTTAACCAGTTTATAGGATAATGTATTTTTTCAATACCCTATTTATACATTACTGCGTTCAGAGATAAGTTAAAGCCTTATTGTTTTAAAACTTGCATTTTTTTAGATTAATTAGATGAACATTGAACTTCTTTTAGAATAAAAAAAGAGTCGCTTTATCACTATGCGTAAAATTAAAGTAAGTTGATCTTAAATGTAATATATATATATTGTAGCTGTTATTTATCCCTAAAATAAAATAATTTTGTTGGGCTGCTGGAGGCTCCATCACCTTTTTCGTCTCCCTTATTCCACTGCTTCTCCTTTTCCAGTCCAGGCCGGCAGCGCACTTGCGACTCCTCTGGTGTGATGGTTGCATGGCGGTAGTTGCTTATTATCAGCCGACCAGTCTGCTCGTGAGTCTAATTTTATATCTTAAGAATTTATTCCAATTCTTAAGGGATAAAATTTGACGTAAGTAATTTACATAATATGTGGTAGATAAAGATTACAATAAAATTTAACACTTTGATAGACAGTATAAGCATTGGCGTCATAATAATAAAACTTCTATTATGTCTTGTTGCCCGTACCTTTATCAAAACGTTAATGAGCACAAAACATTTTGCTACATTAAAACAGCATGCAAATATTTAGGTGACAAAACGTGTGATCAATTAATCCTAAACATTCAACTACGCAGATGCTTCTCACGTTGCATTTCTGTCGGCAACCTAACATCCTACGTGTGCAACGGCAAGCAACGTGACACACCGTGACACGCTGTGACGTCAATATACTGTCAAACTGCTATACACGACAAAGTATGACAGGATGCGCTACATGTTGACATTTTTGCAATGTGTCAAATCCGATCTCACTCATTGCGTCACTTTATCGCGTTTGTCTGGCTACGAAAACAATTCTACCTTTAAAATACTTAGCGCAAAATCTCCATTCGATCGTTCAACCGACAGACAGGTGCTCCAAATGCTTTTTAGACATCAAACAAAATATTATCACGGATCAAGTATTAAAGCGATGTACTACAAAACATCTTAAACAGCCCTCTTTAAGGCACAAATAGTGCTTGTGCTGGTGTCAATAAAAAATAAGATATTCTGTCCTACTCTGTTGTGAAGCGATCGGTGGATCGTGCTTAAGCATCATCAAGCTGACGCTGAGAAGCCTCATCAGCTTGAAGGTCGAACATCTCGAGTTCTCACACTTCTCACTGAGGTCACGAAACCGGTATCTGCTTAAGACACTGTCTTTAATTTCTTTCGACATAATTATGTGAAACATTCTCGGTAAATGAACTCATAATTTATACTTGCATTGACTGACTGGATTATCAAACTACTGAATTAATGAACTTGCAATTTTAATTACTGTGTTACGTATTGTCAGTTTTTACTACGTTAAGCTATTTAACGGGTGAACAGGGCGTAAAATATTTAATTTAAAAAATTGGTTTTATGAAACACTGTAATTTTTGAGTTAGTAGCATATTTACATAGGTACATGCAATATTCATTTACCCAAATAATATCATAAAACTTATCTACATTATCGATATCCATGCATGTAATGATTGCAAATAAATCTAATTTATAACCATTATAAAATACCATTAGCTTATCAACAATCCCGTGGGTATCCAATAAAATATTCAATAACTCATCAGTTTATATATTATTTTGAGCGTTTTTCGTAAAGGTTTTCATAATATGTATGTATGACGGCCACCTGAATGAAATATTTTTAAAATCCATAAATTTCTACATTAGGAGTTAAGCACATATTTCAAATCATTATTAGTGCTTAATAAATGCAAATCCAAGTAAGTATTTATACAAACATTATTTTCACTTCTGTTTTAAAATTATCAGATACTAGAGGATGCCTGCGGTTACACCCGCGTTATTTAAGGCTATTGCTCCGTTCCCATCGCTCATAGCGCGATATTATATAGCCTATAGGCTTCCTCGATACATGGGCTATTTAACACTGAAAGAATTTTACCCAGTAGACCATTAGTTCCTGAGATTAGCGCGTTCAACTAAATAAACAAACAAACAATGCAAATACTACGTGTTCAAAAGAGTTTTCACCAAATAATTGTGATTTTAAAGACATTTATTACAGTGAATTAAAAAAGTTCTACGATTCTCAAGCGGGATCAATAAAAAAACCGTGGACAATTGACAAGGTTTTTGAGGTTATCCGGCACTTAAAAAATGCTAAGGTGTCCATGGAATCTGGTTCTCGGAAAACTCCTGCAGAGTATTAGGTACTGGTCAAAAAATATGAGGTAATGAGTATTAGTGATGTGGACTACATTATTTAAAAAAAAGATAGCCCTGACAGTCCAACAGTGCGTGGAATACCGTTAGAAGAATATTACGACATATTGTTAGATATTTATAGAGGCTGCGGACATGGTGGTCGAGATAAAATTCAGTGTCAAATTAAGGATCGATTTATTATTGTGAGAAAAGCAATCGACTTATTTGTCAAATTTGCAGTTAGTTCGAAAGCAATACGTACAACTGCAAACCAACCGTGAAGTCCGATTGCACGGTTAGTTTGCAGTTTCATTGCAGTCGTATCCAAACTGCAAATTTGCAGTCGGAGTGCAGTTTAAAAACAGCCCGTATGTAGAGCCTTTAATGTCGTTTTGGGTTAGGTTTCGAAATAAGTCGCCTGAATTTGAGGGTATTGGTGGTGTATTGGTGGTTAAGGGAGTTAGTTTTAATTCCCTAAAAGTAATTTTGGCTGCCGGAGTTGCGTCTAAATATTTTTAACCAATTTCCAAAAATTCTTAAATACTTCGGCAATTATGCAAAACGGAACGTAGTTTTTATACTTAAGTACAGTTTTACAACTGTCATTTTTAGGTTTTTTGTGAAAAACGTGAAACGAAACGCAAGCCGCCATCTTGGAATGATGGTATTGACAGCTAATGTCAAATTTGTGCGTCATTGCTTGTGATTGCGAGTGACTAGGGTTAGGTGCGCCTTTAATAAGTAACTAAATAGGTTATGTTAGTTTCTCTTTTGACCCTTAACCCGAATATAGGAGCCTTGCGAAGCAGGGCTCCGTCAACCTTAGTTTATTAAACTAGTGGAATTAGTGAAATTATTAGTGTAAAGAATGTAGAAGTTGGCAGTGGAATACACACCGATGTTTGGAGATATTTTTTGTTTTTTTCAGAGGAAACCAAGTATTTCCGGCAAGTGAAAATGGTGAGGGGGGTTCCGAGACCTCCCCTCCCCCCCTCAATCACTCACAACCCCTAAAAACGGCGACGTATTTCGAAACCTTTACCGTCGTTTTTGTTACTTAAATATTTTAACTAAGTACTTTAATAAATCTTCATTAGTACCTGATTACTGAAATAAAGTCTGGTTTGGCCGAACGGTTTTTTACCATGGTCTCCCTAAAACTACAACCAACGTCGAAATTATAACAATCGTACGAGTTGTCATTTTGCCTTCGGCATATTACATAACCGCGAGCGTTTGTAAACTGACGACGCCGTATGTAAACCGCGGAATCATACAAAATGCATGCGACATATATAAGTATAAAATATAAGTTGAAGTAAGCTATAATTATGTACTATAGTAATTCTATTTCTAAAAAGAGCAGCAGTTTATTTAATATACTTACCTACGCGTTCAAGCAAGTTAATATGATCTTAAATTGGCGTTTATTATGCCGTGGAAATGGTATACAACACTTAAATCCAAATCATTATTTTAACATTTCTTTAAACTTTCCTTCTCGGCGAAACTTTAGTTAATAACCAATATTTTATCAACACCTATAAACTGACAAAGTGGAAGCGTCTAGGCGGGTGACGAGAATATCTCTCTCCGAATATTCTATCGAAGAAGGTCAGCCTGGATTATTTGATTATATCTGGAAGAGCTTTTCGTTGTAAGATTTTTTCCCTTCTATCTTGCTAGCCCTCATTAATTTTGTAACGTGATGATAGAGGTATTAATTTCAATATGTGTTTTAATAAGTGATAGTTGAATTTTGTTGTTCTTTTTCGAATTAATTTGCGTGAAATGTCATTGATTTGTATGATTGAGTTCTACTGGGGCTACAACGTTTCTTCATAGTCCAATAGTAAATATTTTCAAGATACGTGAGCTGAATTGCGTGTATGACATTACCCTTAGGATGGTAACAGGGGTGCCCCAACACCCCACGCAAACAATCACGCGCCGATTAAGCGAAAAATATTTGCTGTCTTGCTCTAGCATTTTGTGTATTCTTATGTTTTACTGCGAGCCATCAGTACTCGTTGCGCGATAGAAGCGACAACACGTGGATTTCATTCTGCAGGTATGTATGGGGTGTTGTGTCACCCCTGTTACCATTTACGTAGGTATTATCTTTTGTTAGTGTTTTTTTTTGTTATGTTATTTTCAGTTCATTATGGCGTTTCGTAACGATGAAGAGCTTGAGGCTTGCTTTGAGACTACAACGCGATAAAGGGAGGTGTCGATACCTTTAACAAAATTATGCACAATTACACGACTGCGAGGGGTACTCGACGCTGGGCTCTTAGGTTTTTTTTGGTATGTTAGATCAAGCTGCGATCAATTCTATGATTCTCTATCTAGAAGCTAAGCATCCGAACATGCCAGCTAACAAATTTAGAAGCGATTTCCTAAAAAATCTAGCCGAGCCGCACATGAATCGACATCTGGAGTGAAATTTACCTCAAGAATTAACGGGAAACATAAGGGCTATTATAAATGTCCCGGAAGAAGTTCCTGCAAGTGAACCCCCCGCCAAATTGAAAAAACAAGCTCGATGAACGTTGTGTCCTTGAGAGAATGGCAAAAAAGTAAAGATTTTTTGTTCAAAATGCATAAAACCTGTGTGCCCTAACCATCGTGTGGAAATTTGTGTTAATTATTTTTGCATTTAAATTGCCAAAAACATTTGTTTTTAAATCAAATATGATTAAGTTACACTTTGATCTCAAGAAGAGTGTTCCTTTAGTTTATATTAAGAATAAAAAGTTTTATTTTTCATTAAACAAAAGTTTTTTATTCAATTTATTATTATGGGGTGACGTGACACCGCTGTTATTATGCGCGTTAATTTAAATTATGTTACCATCCTAAGGTTAAGTTAAGCCTAATGGTGGATATTATAGACAGATAATATGTATATTATTAGAAGCGTAAACTCATACAAAAGCAAACACAACGTTTAAAGGAAGTTCTACAACACCAAAAAGTAATTCCACATGAACGCACAGAATCATCGTGCAAGTTTTATTAACAAAGTTCCTAAGAATACTTACTAACAAAAAATTGTATATTGTATGTATGTTTATGTCAATCCATTGTCAAGTACCCATAGTACAAGCTCTGCTTAGTTTGGAACTAGATGGTGTTGCGTGTATTATATGTATTGTGTCTATATTTATTGTAAGTGAAACTCGGATTCGTGGCAAAACAAGTGAACATTTATTTTCAAAAAAAAAAAACAAATTAGAAGCAGAGTGGCCATAGAGTAACTTATAAACTTTTTAAATGTCTTAGACAAAAAATATAGTCTGTGCGGAAAGAGAACGGGCGTGACGAAAATTGGAACTAACATTAAGATTTGTCCCTTTAGTAATTTTTAACTTATGTACGTACGATTGGAAACCCTTCTGTCTGTCTGAGTAACACAGACTCAACAGATTAAGATTTTTTGTCGTACTATAATAAATTTACAATGTTGCCAATATGAGAAATGCGGTAAGTACGTATTGTTGCGCCCTCAAATTAAAAGTTTGTTCTCTTTCCGCACAGACTCTAACAAACATGAGACTTTGTTAAATTATCCTTTTACACTCCCACTTAACAAAGTCATTATCAAAACAATAAATTAATTTTCTACAAGTAATAAAATTCTTATGAACTTAAAATGTTTATTTTGTCACAAACCTTTTGTAAATATATTATATCTGCGGGCATTTCTGCAGTTGACACATATTTTACAATAACAAAATTATTATCTAAACATTCTCTAGAAAAATGGTAGCGCACATATATGTGCTTGGACCGGTTTACTATTGTTTGGCAAAAAACGTATGACAAAAGATCATTTTACAAACAACGTTTGAAAAACTAATCATTTGACAAACTTTCATTTCGCAAACATATTACTTTAAAAACTATCATTTGACATAATACAGGTTACGCAAATATTTTACTTAGAAAATAATTCAAATATTAAATAATTATTATAAAAATAATCATTTGACTAAATAATTCGTTTGCCAAATTGGTGATTGTACAAAAAGTTAGAAGATAAATTATTCGTTTTTAAAAAGGGTTGTATTTAACTGTTAGTCAATTTATTTCTGGTTTCCACCAAAAATACTAATTGCACCACTAAGCTTAGTTGACGGAGCCCTGCTTCGCAGGGCTCCTATTTTTGGGAGCAGGGTCACAAGAGAACCTAACATAACTTATTAAGTTTTCTAAGTGGATAAGTTTCCCGAGTCGACGAAACTTTTATATCAAATGTTATTTTGTAAAAAAGATCATCATATTTGGTGTGAAAATAGTATTTTAGTGAGCAAGTCAGTATTTTAGTGAAATAATAAAGTTTTTTTGCGTAACTCACTTCAGTGTGTTACATAACATTTTTGATACGCTGTTAAAAATATCCCTTTTAAAAATAACTAATATCTAACCAATACTTACGCGAAATTTTGAAAATGTTTAATTGCATGGTTGCAATTTTCATCTTGGACAGATTATTTTTACACCAATAGACTGATAAAACTCTTTAGTAATAAAACACTGCAAAAGGATTTATTATTTAATAAATACTTATTAAAGATGAATGGACCGGCAACACTGGAAACGTCAGACGTAAAATTACGTAGCTCCGTAATTTTTAAAATTTTATTTAATTTTAAATGAATATTTAATGCTTATATCTCATTATTGTTGTTAAATAGAAAGTAAATAGTAAAGTAAAGTGTGAAAGACATTCAGTTTGGTGTTTGAAACCTCGATACAAACAGTTTTTGGCGGACAGATCTACTACCAGCTGTCAACGGACGGATTTGAAATCATCTTTAAACCCGGGGAGTATTTTACTTATTAACTTACACTCCTCATCACACATTTACTCGGCTCACACAAACGTGAGCTTCGTCCATCACACACTGGCACAGTTTCTGTCTCCTTTTGCTTGACAAAAACGTGGAAGCAAAATCGAAGACTGAACAAACGCCCCATACAAACACCTACTACACTTACACTTCACATTTATTTAAGTGTTTATATCTTGAACAAGGCCCATATATATAATATCTTCAGAATTTAATATAAAAATTGGTACCTATAAATTAGTAAATTACTTAATTGTCAAGATTATATTTTCTTTTTTCTACCTACATATTTTGCCTAATTAATAAAAAATTGAATAGCACCTTTAATTTCTCTCCTTTAAATAATATTTTCCCTTTCTGTTGTTTATCTACTGTCCTTCTAGCTATAATATTATTAATTTTTATATATATTTATTTACTTATTATCTATAAACTTCTACTCATTACTGTTTTATCTCTTCTCTAACATCTTGATTATTTTTCTGTCCATAGGTGTTTGGCATATCCTTGGCTATGAGCCATTCCACAATGAGCACTATGATGACCAGGAAGGCCACAGCGAAGGATCTAGAAAACAAGCTGAGAGTAACCTTGGTGGAATTAAAGAAGTGCCAGGAGGAGAATAATCATCTACTGAGGGAGCGTGCAGACTGTGAAGAGGACATCAGGATTGTCAACGATAGGGTTTCCAACCTGAAGGCTCAACTCGCAGAACTCCATATCGAGTATATGGACACACTGGCCCAACGAGATAGGTTACAGGAAGAAATCCATTTATTGACCGCTAGCAATGATGACCATTCATGGTCTATGAGTCGTATTAGGGAACTGGAATGCTGTTTAGAACAATCAGTCACTAAGATTAAATCACTAGAACAAACTGTAGAGATATTAAACAGTAATAAAACTCAGAACCTTTACGCAGAGGTTGTAGGTAATAGATTAGGCTTAGATTCAAAACAATTAAAAATAAACATGAATTGTCTGAAACGGCATAGAAAGTATAATAAATTAAATAAACATATTAGGAAACTCATTCTTAGTCTAAAGCAATATAGGAAAACTAAGATAACATCTCAGCAATATAAATGTTTAGTTTCTGAGCGTTCAGATTTGTTAATGGAGTTAGACAAATACAATGCAGAGTTGATTAATGGCAAAATGTTATATGACAAACATACTAGGGATCTTAAAAGTCAAATTAGTTCCTTACAATCTCAAATAAGTAGAATGAACACGCAATATGAAAATGAGGTTCAGGAGTATATTAGGAAATATGATGAGATTGCACAAGTGGGGAGACAAAATTTAGAATATGTAAAGGCCTTAACAAATACTAATAGTTGTTTGAATATCATAAAACCAACTTTACCCACTTGTGAGTCCCAGATTATTTGCGATAGTGATCAAAGTACTTGTTCAGAGAATAATAGAACAGGTAAGTCTTCTTTAGGTAAGAATTCTGGCACAAATAAAGTTTATATATTCTCAGATAGGCTTGGTGTAGGTTTAGGTAGTTTAATAAATTGTGAGCTGACACAACACAATACTATCAATTATTGTTATCCAGGGTCTTCATTTACATATCTAATTAATACATTAAATACAACAATATTTGATAGGCAGTCTACAATAATTAGCACATATGGTGATAGCCCAACGGTGACTAAAAAGGATATATTTAATTTGACAGAAGTTATGTTATCGCTTCATAGCAAATTTGAATGCAAATTTATAACTCTTGCTTTGCCTTATTCTTATAGCTTAAATGAAACAATGAATAGTTATATTCATGAACTCAACTTGTGCTTATACAATTTGACATGGCAATATAAAGATTTTATTTTATTATTTGACATTAATAAATTTATTAGTTAATTTACATTGACCAAAGATACTATGTATCTGCCACTATTTTATAGAAGACATGTTGCTAAATTATTAGCATTTAATTTACAAAATGACACAGGTACATGTAGGGTATCCAAGAATTTAGCTTCTGTAAATAGTTCCTATCTTAATAATTCTTCTATTGAATATACTGACACAAGTTCTTTAAACTTAAGACTAGGACAAAGGGTAGACAAATGCAACTGAATGTAGCACATCAAAACATACAAGGTCTATCTGGCAAGGATTTAGAATTAAGTTTATATTTAGAAAATCACAGTATACAAGTTATGTGTATTACAGAACACTGGCTAAAAGAGTACCAAATTAAATTCTTAAATAACTCGCAATACACGGTACACAGTGCCTTCTCTAGGAAGCACGCTATTCGTGGTGGATCCTTGATTATTGTTTCAAATAGTTTAACATGTAAAGAACGGAAAGACATAGCAAGTTTGTCTATAGAACGCACTGTGGAACTGTCATGTGTAGAACTTGAGCAGCATATTATCATATGTGTATATCGTCCACCGTTAAGTAACTTTAGTTTGTTTGAATCCGTTATTGAAGATGCAATTACTAAAATTAGGAGCAATAAGAAAGGTATTATAGTTTGTGGTGATTTTAATGTAAATATTCTTGATCATTCAGTAATGACTAGTAGATTTTTAAATCTATTTAAATCATTTAATTTAAAAAATTTGTTCCTTGAACCAACTAGGATTACAGCAACATCATCCACCTGTCTTGACAATATATTTAGTAATTGTACAGTTTCGAATAAATTAGTTAGTTCTGAATTAACTTCGGATCACTGTGGTCAATTAGCAAGGTTTCCGTATTATAGTGATAGCATCATACAGAAAGTGTTAGTTAGGCCATTACCTAGGCATAAGTTTAATGAATTCCGGAATAAAATTTTGATTGGAATGAATGCTATGAGTTCTGATGTAATGGAGATTGATTCGCCAAATGAAAATTTCAATAATTTATTTAATGTAGTTAACAAGGAATTTCAGAATACTTTTAGGACTAAGGAGAAAGTAGTTAAAAAATCTCGAGCTTTTAGTGAGTGGGCTACTGCAGGTATTTACAAAAGCAGAGCAAAGATGTACGAGTTGTACGGTATGAAGAGATACAATTCTGATTCGAACTTCACTGAGTATGTTAGGAATTATTCCAAGATATTTAAAAGAGTGTGCAATACAGCTAAGGCATTATTCGTTAGGAACAAAATTGAACAATCCTCGAATAAAATTAAGGCAACCTGGCAAGCTATTAATGAAGCAACAGGTAAGACAACACTAAGAGGTAATAGTTTTAGTTTATTTGATAGTGATAGATTAATTCATAATGATAAAGAAGTCGCACACACATTTAATAAATTCTTTGCTAGCATACCGATTACTACTACTAGAGAATTAAAATCATCAGCTATAGTCGCAGAAAACCTATTAGAATCTAGTGTAGGAAAATGTGATGTATTATTTAAGTTCCATTGTATTAATTCTACCGACATTATAAGTACTTTTCAATCTCTAGAGTCTAAGAATACAGGTGATCTCTGGGGCATTTCTGTTAAGGTTTTGAAAAGTATAATTGATGTAGTAGCTCCTTATTTAAGCAACTTATTTAATAAGTGTATTGAATCAGGTGTTTTTCCCGATCTTATGAAACACAGTAGGATAATACCTCTTTTCAAATCCGGCAGTAAGACTGATCCTAGTAATTATAGGCCAATATCGATACTACCTGCCTTTAGTAAGATTTTTGAAAAGATCATACTCAAGCAATTACTTAGACATTTTAATCTAAACAGCCTCCTTCATAGTGAGCAATATGGATTTACCAAGGGTCACTCGACAACAGATGCAGGAGTAGCGTTACTTAAACACATATTCAGTGCATGGGAGAATGCCCAAAATGCTATTGGTGTGTTTTGCGACCTTTCGAAAGCATTCGATTGTGTCTGCCATGAAACGCTCTTATGCAAACTTAGACATTACGGCGTACAGACTAAAGCATTGGAAGTCATTAAGTCATACTTAAGTGACAGAATCCAATGTGTTGAAATAAACGGCTCAAAATCCAGTGGCTTACCTGTTGATTTAGGAGTGCCGCAAGTCAGCATCCTAGGGCCTTTCTTGTTTCTTGTTTACATAAACGATTTACCTTTTTACTTGAAAAACATTTGTGACGTTGTATTGTTTGCTGACGATACTTCTTTGATATTCAAAGTAGATAGAAATAAGGAACATTTTAACGAAATAAACAGTGCGCTCATTCAAGTAACTAAATGGTTTAATGTAAACAATCTAGTACTGAACGCCAAAAAAACAAAATGTATTAAGTTTGCTCTGCCAAATGTCAGAAACCTTGGTCCTAGTATAGCTCTAAATGACGATGTTCTCGAAACATCTGAATCTACATTATTTCTAGGAATAACACTTGATTCGAAATTACAGTGGGGTGCGCACGTTACATATCTCTCAGGGAAACTTAGCTCAGCTGCTTATGCCATTAAGAAGGTTCGTAGGTTGACTGATGTCGATACGGCTAGATTGGTTTATTTTAGCTATTTTCATAGTGTTATGTCATATGGCATATTATTATGGGGTAGGGCCGCTGACATCGAAAATATTTTTATATTACAAAAACGGGCAGTTAGGGCCATTTACCAGTTAAAGACAAGTGTCTCACTTAAAGAAAAATTTAAAAATATTGGTATTCTTACTGTAGCATCACAATATATTTATGCCAGTGTTATGCATGTACGACTACATATAAATTCTTACAAAATGAATAGTGACATTCACAATATTAATACTAGGAACAGGCACAAATTATGTGTACCATATTTCCGTTTACACAAAACGCATAGCTCTTTTATTGGGCTTAGTATAAGATTTTATAATAAAATACCAAGTAATATTTTAGACTTGCCTTTAAGGTCGTTTCAGACAATTGTTAAAAATAATCTTTTACTAAAGGCATATTATAGTTTAAATGAGTATCTTGACGACAAGTACGCTTGGAAATAAATATTATTTTATTAGGTCAATTTCTTTTTATTATTAGGTCAATAGGCAGTTTTATAGTGTAGTTAATTACCGTATTCTCTTTTATACTACATTTGCATTCTTGTTCTACTCTTTTTATTATAATTTATCGGATTTGTAAGGTGAGGGTAACTCGTGGTCATGAACTGCTAACTAATAGATTGTAAATTGCTGCAGGTTCATATACCATTACTTTTCGGAACATACTGTTCCACCATAGATCAGAACAGTCATGTTCGCGAGTTGCTTACATCAAAAGACGTAAGTGGATGCTCCTGTTTCACCATATTCACTTTGGGAGGCTTACTAAATGAACATAATTTATTGCTTGAGTATGATATCAATAACTATTAACTTTTGCAATAGTAGATAACTCGCAATGTGAAACAGTTGCAGCTCCTTACAAATATAACATGTAAAAGAATTATACTGGCAGTTAAAAAGAGTGGCCACGAGTTTTATTGCCCGTTCTTTCTCGTGGTTCTACCTATTGCATTGCGAACGTGGCAGTAAATGTAAATGTAGAATCATCTAGTAATTAACTTTAATCTTTGACGTTCATAAGCGTCACTTTGTGACCTAAATGAATAAATGATTTTGAGTTTGAGTTTGACCTGACGTGGTTCTATTTTCATTTGGATAATATTTATCATGTTCTGTTGTAGTTCGATCGGGCTATCTTTTAATATTTTGTCACTTTGCCTTCGTATTAATGAACATCCACACAGAAGGCACACATTTCTATAGCCTCGTGGACACGGTCCAGCTTGTTCACATTCATTAGCATCTTGCTGCAAACTCTGATTTACTCAATCCATAGCGAGTTCCCAACATGCTTCACAAACATAATCATCATCAGTAATCTAAAAATTAAGAAAAGCAATTATTACTACAGGCAAAGAAAACGCATCACACTACATCTAGATAGACTAATGCATAGACTAATGATTGGTCTCGCTCTGCCCTACTAGACGGAGCCCTCATACTTGTAAAATGAGGCAGAAAAAACCATGCCATGCATGGTTGAGCCTGTTACACTGACAGCCGTGTGTCGGGTGCATATATCCATCAAATTAATTACGGAAATAATTCGCTGTACAATGCCAAGTTGCGCTTTTATCTTGAGTAAAAATAACTCAGCAAAAAATAATAAGGCCTCTGGTATCACATACCATCTGTAAAATTAAAATAATTTTGAAATTTCAACATAAAATTACGAAAAACCGAAAACGCCATTCAGTGTTGCTGCTAGTACAAGAATCAACTTCCCCACAGTTGAGAGGGATTTTATTTTTCAGAGATTTTTATTATGTGAATCTATAGTTATTGTATATCGTAATATTTTACTATTTCTTTTATCTTACCTATTTATTATATATTTTACCTTTTTTATATTATTTTATGTTTATACCTTTACAAATAAGGTGAAAAATGTTAGTTGTTGGAAACTAAACATCTTTCCCAAGAAACACAATTTACCTTATTATATGCGTAATTAAGTGTGTAAGATTATTGTTTTATTCAAAGTTGTTTTCACGACTATTCATGTTAAATCAATAATGCGTAACTAAATTAATATGGACTAGTAGCATCTAAATAGAAAGCACTGTTTATAAAACACCTTATTTTCTCTATGGTTATTTCTAATAATAATTTGAAAATACTATAAGTACATAAAACAAACCATCATAATAAAATGACACCTAATCATTGGATAATATACCTCTGGATAATTTTCTCATAAAGGAACTTACGCGGTGTACGCCTAACCTATACACAAATATATTGATGCTTTTAATGAATTGTAATTGTTTAAGAATTTTCTGAACTGTTTTAGAGACCAATAACTTATCCACTAGACCACAGGATAAAATATTTACCCATTTACTCGGGTAACTGTTGAGAAGCTGACAACACAATTCTTCACGCATGCGTCTTGTTGCTTTTGTTTGACACACACTGTCAAAATGAGTTGCCTCATTTATGGACCTATTTTCTTAGGCAGCGCGGTGTCTAGTATAGCGAAGCGATACCAATCATTTGTCTAAGGACTAATGTTACCGAATTTTGTAATATTTTAAACTGCTTTGAAAATTCACTGAAACTTACTAACGCTAAATTGGTAAGTAAGTATAATAATGTTTTGAAACTTACGATTTGTGGATAAACCCAGTTGCAGAGCAAAGTACAAACTCTTGTCTTCTGATCTAAGATGCGATATCGCCGGAGAGTATTGACGCAGATGTTACAATTCACGCACAATATGCGTGTAAGGCCTGCTACTTCGCATCATAACAAAATCCCAGGGCACAATCGAAGTCCGTGTAGAAAAAGCTATAGGTCCAGATGTTTTGAGCACATATAGTCCGTAAGAAAGCACAAGTCGTCGTATGGGGCAGCGAATCAAGTCTTGATTACCCCCTGGGGGTAAGCAAGAATCAAAAATAAGGATAATTCAACAAAAATTGCGAAAACAACGAGAACACAACCAAACAAGCTTTTCGGAAAGAAAAGAACGTTGACAATGTCACAGACTATAGTCGGTGCCACGAGAAGATAGACTTTTTGCAAACACACATTCAGGGTTTGATAACCTTTGTTTCTAACAGTTGTTTTTGTGATTTTATGTTTTAGTGAACTTTTATGCTTTTTGAACAGTAGTTTTTTTTTCAATGCTCAATTATGCTACTAAGTATTCGAATTTATATTTTATTATCTATGACTTCTTGTCGTGACAATTTTTGTTTGAGTAGGTATTCGAATTTCCCGGAAGTATTTGCATGAAATTGCCGATTTTTTTAGTTTTTACACGTAAGTAATTCTGTAAATGCAAGACAACAAAAGAGAGCCATTATGTCAATAATAGAGTACAAACATAGTACTCGATCGTATAGTCAATAGCTAAGCTATCGTAAAATATAAAAAAATACCACTAAAGAATAATATTAAAAGTTATTATTAGTCAAAGTATTTTATTTAGTCAAAGAAAATTAATTAGGATAATTATGTCAATATTATAACTGTACGAATTCATTATGTTTTGTCATTTAGATACTCTGTCACATTATAATATGCCTTATTAATAAGAAATTGTTTAAGTAAAATCTTTAATTTATCTACATTGTTACATTTCAATATTTCTTTAGGTAAGTGGTTGTAAATTCGAGGAGCCATACAAAAAACCCCTTTTCTCGAATTGAGCAGTTCTGTTTAGAGGAAATCACACTATATTTTTATGACGCTCACTCACAGGTGATCTGAACAAAATCTTATTCTTGGCAACAAATATAACAATCTCATATATATAAATACATGGCACCGTTAAGAGTTTTAGGTCGATATAGACAGGTTTGCAGCTATCAGTAAAATGAAGTTTACAAATTGCTCTCGCGCATTTCTTCTGTGCTTTGAACACCATTTCCACTAGCTAGTATATTACATTAAAATGTCTAGGCATAGAGACTTTACATTGTGTATGAATGAAAACTTCACAATTAATTTAAACAAAATCGTTATATAACAGTTTGCCATCTGCAATTCTGCACCCGCTATTCCGAGATGCCGACCTTAGGACGAGCATTGCGACACCAAAAATATTCTTAACATCCAAAAAATATATTTTATCCTCTGATAAATGCCTAAGAATGAAAGAAAAATAATGGATTAACGCAAAATGTTGACATTCCAGGCATCTGACATATTTCAGTACCACAAAACACTGTTGGCAGCGCATATATCGATAAAAACCCGATCTATTGACATATTACTTTGCAATGACACATATATGTGTACCATTGCGCTCATTGGATTTGACATTATTTGTTTTTGACAGATCTGTCACTAAGTTACTTAGTAGAAATTCTTTGTTTCAAAAAGTCTGTTTTCGTGGCACGGTCTATAGGGATCATAGACAAGGGCAAGGAGTAAGGATACTGATAATGTAGACATTTTCACTTAGTGTTGTCATTAATTATCTTTCAATTGCCTACTGATAACTCTAACTAAATGATATCTCGATCAAGTAAAAAAAAATACATTTATTTATATCATAAATAAAATCTTCTTTTTATAAAATATATATAAAATATATATTTTATAAAAAGAATTATACATAAAATATTTTTTTAACATTATCGTGAATTGTTTCTAGATGTAGGTTATAAAGATTACTTACCTTTTTTCTGTTAAACAAATACGATTGTTTTGTAAATGGTAACTCTGAAAATGACATTAAACAAGCACCGGAAATGAATGTATTCAATAAATAGTTTATAAATTTAGATAATTTAACGTACGTTTTTATACTTGAAACTAAAAACGTACAAAATACGAAATAATTATATTAATAAGTTTTTCATAAGTTATGTTTATAGACACTTCTAACACTTCACAGGTATAATCCTGCCATTGTTCCTTATCAAGTATAATTTTTTCAAACGTTATTTGTCAAATGAAAATTTTTCATTTGTTTTTTGTCAAATGATCGGACACCGCTTGGACCATTTATGGTACACAGGGTTCACTGACAGTTTAAGTGCTGAATGATTGTCATTATAAATACATATTGGATAATTTATATTAGTAATTTCAAACTGTACATTCCTAAGATAAACAGCATCCTTGCAACAATCAGCCAAACCCATGTACTCTGCTTCTGTACTAGATAAAGCAACTGTACATTGTTTCTTAGTTTCCCAGGAAACTGCACAATCAGATAGCTGGAAAAAATAGCCAGTATAAGACCTATCAATTTGATTACTGGCCCAGTCAGCATAAACATAGGCCTTCAACTGTCCATTACCACAGTTTGTAAACTTTAAACACAAATCTTTAGTAGTATTTAAGTATTTAAGCACCCTTATTGCATAGGTCCAATCACAGATTTAACAAACAAGAACCAGATGTAGCGTATTCGTCCAACTAAGTGAGGCACGTTGACAGCTATGTGTGCGTGACATTTGGCGACTGGCACTGTACGGACACGCGCGTCTATGTGTGTGTAAAGTTGCCAGATTATGAATAATCTCCCACTATTTTGCATATAGTTTTTGCAAACGAATATAAAAATATTACATAGGTAATATTTTATATTCGTTTGTGGTTTTGAAGAATTTACCATAGATTTAATTAATGCTTTTAATATGTAATGTTGTTGTGAAAATTATTCAAATAAAAAATACCATTAAAGTATGCTTTTATAAATACATTTCTTAAAAAATGTAGGCTCCGAGTTAAGTTTTAACTAATTTTATTCGTAAATTGAGAAATAAATAGATAGGCTTGCGTCATAAATAATAATTAGCTAAAAACATTTTTGTGATCGAATTCGCAACACCGAAATACGCTCCAAGACGGGCATCATAGACGTGGGCATTAAAGCTGCTAAACTGAAGTGGGACTGGGCGGGGCATGTCTGCCGAATGAATCCCGAAAAGTGGACAAGTATTGCCACAAGGTGGAAACCAGAGTGACGACGTCAAAGAGGCAGGCCGAGAAAAAGATGGCGCGATGATTTGGACAATTTTATTAAAGACTGGCAAGATATGGTAAAAGACAGGGACCAGTGGAAGAATGTGGGGGAGACCTTTGCCCAACATTGGGACAGCAATGGTTAAATAAAAAAATAAAAAATAAAAAAAAAAACATTTTGTCATGCATACAATAAATTATAAATATCATAATCATAAATCCTAACCAAAAAAAATTGCAATTAAAAATAAATAATAGCTACAATCAATAATTTCTGTTTCTGTACTTAATGTACACACGGCGCCAAGTCAAGCTAAGTAGTCGAAGTACGATTTTGATATTTATTCCCTACGCCATAAGAACGGTACAAAGGTCTAACAACGGTACAAAGGTCAAAGTGTATAGCTTGACAAGTAGCCGCGTGTACACAAATATTTGGATCGTTTGGGGATCGAACTCAAAACAATGTATATACTAATGGAAATCCTATTAGTATATTTATAAGAAAAAATATAATCTACAATATACTTTTACAATACGTTAATGTATTTTTCATTAACATGACAATCATTATTACCTACAAAATCAATTGACAAGTGCATTTTCCCTAATTCAGGGAAAACGGTGTCGACGTAAACTGGCAACACTTACATATTTTCTGCAGAAATACGAATTTTATCGAAATAATATTATAAAACGGTCAAATAATCCATAGTTATCTGTAAGAATATATTCCATCTTCCCGTATTTGCTTTTAGAAACAACTTTTACAATGTTTAAAAACGCAAGACGGCATTTTATGAATTTAAAAGCTGGATCGATCGTGGCGTGTGAACTGTGCGATGCTTCGCAGCGCACTGAGTCGAGTTTGTATTCGCTTTTCAATTTTGTATTTGCTTTAGTGGCCTCACGCAAGTGTTCTGCGCGCTCTGTCTGCCTTTTATTCTATAGTCTTAGGGTCCAATGCTCATCTGTGAAGCAGTTATGAAATTGAATTAAATAATTGACAGAAAACACAATATCTGGTCTTGTAAAAACCGCTAAGTACATCATACTGCCTATCAATTGCTGATAAAGCAATTTTTTATCACAAACTGAACCCTTACATAAATTTAATTTTTGTTCAATAGGTGTACACTGCTTTACAATCAATGACATTAAATTTCTGAACTAATCACTTATATAGTCCTTTTGATCAATGCAAATAATTCAATTTTTCTTATTATAGTTCACATTCATACCTGGACCCATTAAAAATGAACATGGTTCTTATTGGGACTTTTTATAACCTATATTAACTTACAAATTTTCAACCCGCTGATACCAAATCCTAGAGGATTGCCTTAATCCATAAATGTCACGTTTAAGTTTAAGCACATTATCATTACTATTTGTAAACCAACTGGTATTTTCATATAAATATCTTCTGACAAGATTCCATTTAGGAAAGCTGTATTTACGTCTAAGTGACACATATCTAAATTTGATTGTACAGCCAATGCAAACATCAATCTCAAAGTTGAATGACGCAAAAATGGGGAGAAGGTCTCATAAAAATCTGCACCTGGTCTCTGCGTAAACCCTCTAGCAACCAACCTGGCTCTATACCGCACAGAGTTATCAGAATTCAACTTCTTTTGAAAAACCCATTTACAAGAAACAATATTACCTTGTTGTCTTGGTTGCACTACCTCCCACGCATCATTGTCTGTAAAAGATTTCAGCTCCTCTGCCATAGCCTGCTTTCACTGCAAACTCTCAGGTCCATTTAGTGCATCATCAACGGTAAGGCCACTGTCACTTGACCTGACTTTAGACTTAGCCGCACCTACTACAAGCCTGTCTTGCTTCATTCGCCCACGTTTGGGTCTATCTGACACACTGGCTTCCTCTGGAACTTCTGTCTTGTCTCCCACTGCTTCTGTAGTTATTTCTTGCAGTTCAGTCTTTATTCAATCTGTAGCTCTCTCTATTTCTGGACTTTCTGAAACTTCTGACTTAATGTCCTTCTTCTTTAAATCTTGTATACTGTCACATATCTTTATCTCAACATAATCATTTGAGGTACCTTCTTCTATCACAATAATATCTCTGCTGGTTGATATCTGATTATTCTGAGGATTGCAATATCTGTAACCTTTAACATTATTGGGATAGCCAACAAGGATGCATTGCTTTGCCTTTTTATCAAACTTAAGCGTTTTTTCTTTTTGTTAATTAACCATGACTTTAGTGCCAAATATCCGCAAGTGACTAACATCTGGCTTTTTTCCTGACCATAACTCAAATGGGGTTTTGTTGTTGAGCCCTGATACAACCGATCTATTTTTTAGATATACGGCAGTGTTGACTGCTTCTGCCCAAATTTATTTATCAGGTGAGCATCATACAACAAACACTTCGCTTTTTCCACAATGGTTCTGTTAAGCCTTTCACATCGACCATTTTGTTCCAGAGTGCATGCATCTTGTTTCTGGTGAATTATTCCTGCATCCTGTTAGTATTTTTGCTTGCTTTTATGCTGCTATTTTTTTCCTGTTTGATTCTCTAGTAATGACTTGAATGATTTAAAACAACCAAATTTTTCATCCTACGTTTTCGAAAAATAAACATATGCCATTCTGCTGCAGTCGTCAACAAACAATAGAAAATACTTAGAACCACCCAAGGATCTGGTTTCCAGTGGTCCACAAATGTTTGCGTGCACAATATCAAGCAATTCTGTACATCTGTTACCACTATTTGGGAATGGTAACCTTGTTTGCTTGCCTTCGCAGCACACTTTGCAATTTGATTTTATAATCTGAGACTTATCTGTGAATGACATTCCTGTAACAGCTCTGTCTTTTATTTTTGCTAGGTCTCTGCTGTTCAAATGTCCAAAGCGTCGATGTCACACAGTCCTTGACACTGAGGATAATAAACATTGTACTTTCTCAATGTTTAATTTGTAAACTCCTCCTATTTGACTTGATGTTGCCACAAGCTGATCCATTCTGTTGCAAATATAACAACAATTATCAACAAGAGAGATTTTATTTCCTTGTTTCATTATCTGACTCACAGATAATAGATTTGTAGCCCCAGATTTGAAACACACAAAACATTTTCAACTGGAATCTCAAAGCTGGTGTTCTTTACCACTGTTTTGATTTGTGTATCCCCGCAACATGTCACTGGTAATTTCGACCGCTCTGCGATGACGCTGATGTTTTATTGGTTAAGCCATCTTCATTTGGTGTCATGTGGTTACTGGCTCCTGAGTAAAAGTAACAATCTGAACGGCAAAAAATTCCACTCGAGTAAACTGCACTAAATGCATGCGAAGAATGTTTGTTTTGCTTTTTACATTGATTTTTATAATGACCCGGCTGTCTACATTAGTAACATATAATAGCAGACTTCATATTATTTGTTTTTGCCACATCTGACATTTGTGTGTTTGCAGCAGCATTGTTTTTTCTAGTTTGCTGACTGTTGCTATCATTGCCGTCTTCCATGTCTATTAATTTTGATTTAATGGCGTCCGCCGTTATGTCCATGCCAGCATGCTCAATCGCCATGATCATGGGCGCGAATATTTCGGGCAATCCCGCCAACAACAACGAGCCGATCCACACGTCACTAATTTTGAATCCTGTGTTGTTCAATCCTTGACTCTTTTCAACCATCGTAGTTACGTAGTGAGACATAGAATCACAATTTTCACGACGAATAGAAATAAGATGGCGTAACAACCCGATCTTTTTAGAAAAGCCGGTGTCGTCGAACGTTCTCTTTAATTTTAACCATAGTTCTTTTGTGGTATTTTCATTTTTAATATGCACGTAAAGACTTGAATCAATGGTTAAAATAATCTTTGCTTTTGCTTTGGCGTCGTTTGCGCTGTCTTTTTTGGTAATGCATTGTTGCATCCCCTCCAAAATCAGAACATTTTCAACCGCAAATGCCCAATCCTCGTAATTTTCTCTTTCGTTCAATTTACTATTGTGGAAATTATACTTGAAGCTATTATTACTGCCTCTTGCACTATTTTTTAATTAGAAAACGCGTGAGGCTTATAACCTGTAAGTCAAACTCGGATTCGTGGCAAAATAAGTGAACATTTATTTTCGAAAAAAGAACAAATTACAAGCAGAGTGGCCATAGAGTAATTTATAAACTTTTTAAATGTCATAGACAAAATATAACAAACATGAGACTTAGTTAAATTATCCTTTTACATTTATACTTATAAATAAATTAAATTTGAATTTGAATTCATAATCGTATTATGTGCTATCACACTACATTACTGGGTTTTATATTCGCATGGACCTAAAAAAATATCTTTAACTTATGTAATAACAGTAGCTTTTATCATTTGCGGAAATGTATTTCACCCAACATAATCGAAACACGTTCCTGCGTTTACTGGCAAAACTAAAAACTCTTGCCACTTACAAACTTGGCCGTTTTTTGTGCTACTGTTCCCAAAACTTTCTTCATTAGCATTATGGCAGCAGACGACCGGTTGGCGCAGCGGGAGTGTAAGCGACTGCTAAGCTTAAAGTCGCGGGTTCGATTCCCGCACAAGTCAAACATTTGTATGCATGAACATGGATGTTTGTCTTGGTCTGGGTGTTTCTATGTATAATATGTATGTATTTACAAAAAAAAGTAAATAATTATGTATGTTTATCTATTATCTAGTGGTCATAGAACAAGCTCTGCTTAGTTTGGGACTAGATGGTGTTGTGTGAATGTGGTAGAATATTATTATTGTTATTATTATTCTGTTTATTTTCATATTTATCCTTTCTTTAACATTTTTAAATATAACACTCTAAAAGAAATAAAAATGATATTTAAAAATATAAAAATAGATGCCCACCGACGACGGGAATAGGATCCAAGTCACCGGTGGTTAGGGCTCCAGAGCCAGAAATTTCCTCACAATGCGTGTCGTTTGCAGAAGAACTGCCTTTTGCATCAAACTCTTGACCCAGCTGCATAGTTTCAACCTCTCTAGATAGCGTTCGAGGGTTTTGGCTATAAGTCCATTAACGGACACAACTATCGGATAAATGATTGCTGAATCAATATCCTACATAGCGACAATCTCGTGAGCCAAGTCCAAATATTTCTCTTGTTTGTCTTTTTCTGCTTTCACGAGATTCTCGTCATGTGGGATAGTAATGTCAACAATCATTGCGTGGCGCTCTGATCGATCTATTATCACAATATCAAGCCTGTTGCAAACAACAGTCCTATCTGTGACAAGAGATCGATTTCAATACAATGTTGCATGACCATTCTCGAGAACTGGCCCAGGGCTGTACCTGTAATATGGCAACTCGACTTCTACAAGCCAGTATCGCAGAGCCAGTTGCTGATGTATGATCCTGCTACTTGGTTGTGTCTGTGCAAGTACTCGCTATTAGCAAGATGAGAACAACTGGAGACTATATGCCTGAGGGACTCACCAGGTCGGTTGCAAGCTCGACATAGATCTACTGTGCCGTCCCTCATGATATACCTCCGGTAATTTCTCGTCTTGATAACTTCATCTGCAATTGAACAGACAAAACTTTCGGTTTCTCCGAAGAGATTACCAAAACGTAGCCAGGCCACAGAAGCTAGTTGATCTACATCAGGTCCGTGAAGGGCCCGGTAGAATTTACCATGCAGCTCCTTGCTCTGCCACACAAGCCTGCGGTCGTCGACGCCTAAACCTACAGGCCTGTGCCAGTTCTCTTTCGCCAAAGAGAGCGGGGTTAGGCCACCGTCAACTGCAACCACATCCCGATGCACATCCACACTGCCCTTAAGAAAATATTCCCTAAGGTTGTACACCTCGCGGTTGTGTAGGGTAATTTCAGATCATCCATGAAAAACAAGTGGGATATTATATATAGCTTGACCATTCCTGCGCAACTTTTAACCTAACTTTGAATCTCCCAGCAATGTGCTAAGGGGATTCAAGGCTAGGCAAAACCACAAGGGACTCAGGCTGTCACCTTGAAAGATACCCCGCTCTATCTTAATAAGTTCGCCGTTACCAAGACCCTGTCGACACCCTGGATAGTGAAAAAATGTCCTCCACTGCCCCATACATGACCTCAGGAAGGCGCATAGATTTGCATCTAGTCTATACAATTCCAGCACCCTCAGAAGCCATGAATGAGGCACAGAGTCGTAGGCCTTCTTGTAGTCTATCCAGCATGTGGACAGACTCTTTCGGTTACGGCGAGCCTGTTGGCTAATGGCCACGTCTATGAGGGTCCTTAGTACTGCAGGCCACACTCTTACATCCATTCTGACATACCGACATGATGTTATTGTCTGCTATATGTAAATTAATTTTCTTTGTTAGAATGGATGTAAGTAATTTATATATTGTTGGTAGGTACGTGATTTGCCTATAATTGGTGGGATCCGCGGTGCTACCCGACTTGTGGAGCAAGTGGGTAATGCCTTTAGTCATAAAACTTGGTAACAATTCAGACTCTAAGGATGATTGAAACTGTGAAGCCAAGCAACTACGTAGCCATTTGAACCAAAAGTTATGTAGGCCGTCCGGTCCCGGTGACTTCGCCATCACTCACACACTGGTCTGATTATTCCCAAGTTCTATAAACAGACTTCTGATCGCTTTGGAACATACAATTATGGGTATACCTTTCCACACGCTTTTTGTATCTGCGAAGACGACTTGCCCACGCATAAACTTTCTGCTTCAGAAAGTCGATGCACTCCGTGACACGTGTAATGTATTCTTGAGGACTAATACCAGTCCCCAAAAACGCACGTCTCACGAAACGCATCACCCGCGGGCGTTGATGGCCCGATCTGAGCAGACCAACTTGCCGATGAGCACCCTAGTCTCATTAATACGTCTTTCATTATTATTATAATTATTCCTCTTTATTACATCTTTTCTCATAGTCGAATTTTATACACTTAAATAAAAAAAAATAAAAAAAATAACCATATAAAATAGGACGACGGAGACCCACCGGTATCGGGTACAGGGACCAAGCTACCGGTGGTTAGGGCTCCAGAGAGAGGAACCTCCGAATTATGCGCGTCGTGTCCAACAATACTGCCTTCTGTATAGAGGACTTGATGCAGCAGTCTAACGAGAGCCTCTTGAGATGGTGGTCGAGGCTCTTGGCAATGAGACCATTAACTGACACGACTATGGGTACAATGATCGCCGAGTCCACATCCCACATGTCGACAATCTCGTGAGATAGGTCTAAATACTTGATTTCCTTGTCTTTTTCGGCTTGGGGAATAGTAACATCAACGATCATTGTAAGGCGTTCTGATCGATCTATCACCACAATATCGGGCTTGTTAGCCACGATAGTCCTATCGGTGATGATAGATCGATCCCAGTACATAGTGGCACGGCCATTTTCGAGAACTGGATCGGACACATACCTGTAGTACGGTACTTCAAAGGGTACAAGGTCATATTTTAAGGCAAGCTGCTGATGGACGATCCTGGCCACTTGAATGTGCTGTGCAAGTATTCGCCATTGGCAAGACGAGAACAACCGAAAACTATATGTCTGAGGGATTCGCCGGGCTGGTGACACGCCCGACATATTTATGTCAACAGTCCCATCCTTCAGAATATACTTACGGTAGTTGTTCGTCATGACAACTTCGTCCATAAATTATTTTTATTATTATAAAAAGTATATAGTAATGAAACATCATCAGCCCTTAACAGTCCACTGCTGGACTAGGCCTCTCCTTTAAAAGGAGGAATTGGCCTACTCTACCACGCCACCGCGCCGGCCAAACGGGTTGGTATAGGGTTTGTATCAAATTTTCCTTCTCTTACAGTGGTGTTCTCTGCATAATATGCTCCCTCTGTCGGCTTTTACGACACCCATGGGATGATATGGGGTGGTGAAATTCCGTATTCTTAATCCGTCACCACACGGACATAGTAATGAAACAATAGAACATAATATATAAAAATTATTTTTTTCGTCTAATCTCATACCTGAGTCAGGAACAAACATAATGTCCCTTTTTGGTTTATACATAACCTTCGACCAGTCTTCAGGTTGAACATTGTTGATGGCCTCCTGTAATAGGGCCAACATCTTACTTGCTGTAAAGGGCGGCGAACGGCGTGACCTTTTATTTGAGCCCAAATCAGCTCAATTGCGTTATACTGGCAATGGTAGGATGGTAGTTGAAGGACCCAGTGGTATTTTTCTTTTGCAATTCGTCCAGAGCACAGGTAGGAGTTGGTGGCTTATGACGCTGTACTAAGGCAATAAGCTCTGCCTTTAACATTTTTATACCTGTTGTTACTCCGTTTTCATTCAGCCACCTCGCCAATTCGCTTTTTTCACACTAATAATGAGAACTGGATTAATGCTGCGATTAGCGTTAGATCGATAAAAATCAATTTAGAATTTAGTAAGAAATTTCGTAAAAAATGGCGTTCGAGCGCCGCGTTCAAAATGTATTTACTACGTCGTAATGTTTAATCCTTTACTTATGCGTGATGTAATAAAGTCGAAATTTGATTAGCTGATTTTTTTTTACGTTGATATTTTTTTAAAACATATTGGTATGATTGTAGTAATAATGTATACTAACAGAACACTTTTATCTGCGTTATGGACAATGTATTATTTCATTGAAGTCTATGATTAGTAGTACCTTCAGGGTAATTTTCAAAATGGAAGGCAATGTGAATCTGCTTAGTGTAACTGCTTAGTCTACTTAGTGTAACCAATAGGTCATTTCCTAGGAAACTTACATACCTACATGATTTTTATTTGTTTGAATAAAAAATATACGTAACATGAACAATCACAAAACCAAAAAAAACGTCAAGTAGGTAGATGTAAGTTAAATACTTGAGGCAAGCAGCCCTATAGGTTATATATAGGTTGTTTACGTACGGCCCGTCTGTAGGCATATAACTTGGGGAGACGGCTGGGTTACAATACGGCTAGATTATATTGCCGTGCCTTTGGATACCCAAAAATGCAGGCCGAAAAAATTACTGCCCCCTTTATTTTATTTTTTATGATACTTCAATTGTCGCTTTGCGGTCGCACTTGGACAGCATTATTTTTACATGAATCTCATGTTTTAATGCGATCCCTTTTAAGATAAAAATAATTTTGACAAAGCGGAGTTTCAGTATAAAAGTGAGGAAATTATTTTAATTTGTATTTTGGGACAGACATTGCGCCGCGAAATTATATTTAAATATCGCCTAGAATAATATTGCAGAAATTCTACTGTATGTTATCCCTCGCTTAGAGACGTGGCATTCACTATCACAAAATTTTATTTGATTGCTGTCCATTAAGGATTAAATACCAAAAGGTGGTTTGGTAAGTAATTTTCCATTCATTTTGAAACCGTCAACCGCCTGTAGTACTTACTTAGGTAAGTATTTACTTTGATACAATGGTGGTTACCAGATAAACATTTGGAAGTTTACCAATCGGCGGTGAAGTTTCTCGTTATTCACAGGTCGTACACACTGAGAAAGTCAGTCGATAATAATGTTAGAACGAGAAAATAAAACAATGCATATGAACAAAGCACACAAGTAACTCATGCCATATCATTTTGTTTACACTACTGATCTATGTTAGTTGCTAATAAACATTATTTAATCAATTTGTAACCCAAAAACTGTAAACTAATATTCATTTGTCCACTCATCAACATAATATATTACTCACCAACCATAGAATTTTAAGTAATGCTATTCATTCAAATCACGCTTCGAAACCGATTCTAACGCTGACCTCGAATATTGGGCGTAATATTGGCACTGATTAACCCTGAGGTTTAGGCCGGATGCACAGTAACGCTGACGGCAACGCGGGCGGTAAAAGCTCGATCAAGCCCTTGTCGGTGTGCAAGGATGTTTATATCTCGCATGATCTTGTGATGTGCGACGGGAAATAGCCTGCGCAGTGCAGAAACATATGCAAAAACAGACCTGCGACACTCACTGTATGACCATAAGATGCCTCGCGCCCGCCTTAAAAGCCGATAAAACTTTTTAAGAATAACTGCTGCCACAAATTACACCCTAAGATTGGTAAGAGAGCAACTGTGGGACTCTAAGTCCTGGGCCGCACCAAACTTCCCTACAGCGAAAGAAAGCCTGCCTCCTGGTCACAACTTGCAGTGATGGACCTGGAAATAGCTTAATCGCTTGAGAACTTAGGTCGGGCGCTGTAGAGAAAACATGGTGAGATGGTGATTTATAGACCACTCGCTGGGCCACTGCGACTGTGGAGCTCCATCTCAATCTATAGCGCATTTGCTTTCTTGCCTTCTTTGGCCATCTACCTGTAGCAAACAAGACCTTAAAGTTGCCTCAGACAATGTCGTCATCGTAGCAAAGTTTTGGGAACAGAAAATTTAATATGAACTATTGAAACTAAGAAGAAGAAGACCCTGTGATGAAATTACTTGTATGTCCTGTCACCCACCAGACCAAAGTGACGTCTGGACCGTAAGGTCGGCTCGTTAGCTTGCTTAAATTGCATGAAAATATCTCACATATTCACATGCGGTTAGAAAACATCGCACCTGAATTATCGGCAGTGCGGGCTGCGACCACAGATAGGTTTCATTATGCAACTATACAACATACTAGCTCGTGGTGAAAGGACCATGCGTCTAATTGGGCTCAGTGTCCAACAGAGTTATGGCATATGCCATTGTAAAGGATTTCGTTCGTACTAAAATTGTTACTACCAGTACCACCTTCAATTCCATTGCAGAAAAAATATATGCACTTAAATAGATTTTGTAGAAAAATACGATTATTAGTCATAACACTGTTATAGTAACAATATATTCACACATAAAAATCAGTGGCGTAGCTAGCTTGGGTGGCACCTGGGGCGGAAGTTGGCGGTCGACCTTTTTCTTTTTTTTAGTCGATACCTAACAATTACGGGCTAACTGCTCCCGAATCGTAGTGCTGAGCTAGTGCCTATGTTTTTTATATGTTTGTACATTGTTCTTAAAGTCAAGTTTGGGGTGGCACCCCAAAAAAGGGTGACACTCGGGGCGGACCGCCCCCGCCGCCCCCTCTCCCTTCCTACGCCACTGTTTAAAATAATGGTAAACAATAGATGCGCTTGCGTCTGTGTGATTTACAACACTCTCCTTCCCTCTCACACTTCTCGGATGCCTGTCCGGGCGCCTGTTTGTTCTCAGTCAGTCGACTCGTGTTTCTCACGGTGTTATCCGTGTGTCCTAAAAACAGGACAGGTTAGAAGTACCCCGAACCGAAGAGCATACATGAGGAATCTGATGCGAGTGCATGAAGCAAGAGACATATGTCAGGATCGTTGCAAATGGCGATCCGTAGTCTCTGCCTACCCCTCCGGGAAACAGGCGTGAGTCTATATATGTATGTATGTATGTTATCAGTGTATTTTCGTGTATCATCTCGGCACATACAATTTAATCCACCGGCAGGTCACCTAAACGATATTATTATTGTTAATGTTTGAAATGTTAATAAAAATATTTTTAACTGTTGGCAGCTGTTTTATTTTTTTTATTCTTTGCACATGGAATTAAAACTAGTTAAAGATGTGAAACAACAAAAAGTACAATGCCGTAAAAGGATTATTTTGCAGGATAATAGTTTATTATGGTAGGAGAAAAATATTTATAGCAAAATAACCCCATGGATTCTTCGCAAAAATTAGTTTATATCCTTATATTTAGTGCTTTACAAGTATATTCAAAGTGGTCTCATCTCTGTTGGTGGGTGAGCCCAGGCTTCATACATTTTTGCCCATGGTCTTTTATTTTCTATTCACAGTGGGGGGCGAAGGCGACTATATAACCAGCCTTATAGTAAAGACCAGCAGCAATAAGAGAGAATAAAAGCCTTTGTAAACGCCAGATAAGGATCTCAGGTAATATTCTTGACTAAAAATGAGAAGCCGATGTGGTTAAGAATTCAACGTTTTAATTTGATCTTGTTATAATGACGATACAAGAAGTGATTATCGAATGACAGTAATGAACTTAAAGCTACGAGAACGGGAGCGAATGCGATTTCAATTTTAATCTGTGCTATGTAATGTGGACTTTTCTGAACATGCCCCCGGGCGTTGGGAGCTTGCCTTCCAACCCAACAGTCACGGTGAAGCTTCAGGCAGGGGACAAATCTTGCTAAAGGCTCTCCTCACAATGCCGCTGCTTGTTTTGACGTCAGCAACTCGGGCGATGCCGTCGGAACCAGGATAAACGGCAACAATGCGACCCATCCGCCATTTCAGAGGCGGTAAATTGTCCTCTTTCAGGGGTCACCCTGAAAGAGGACAATTTACCGCCGAATTTATCTTGAGCGGTTCAGTGCTGATCCGCCATTTGATTCGTTGCTGAAGTTGCGAGAGGTACTCTCTGCTCCACCGTTTCCAAAAATGTTCACGAAGCTGCTGAATGCGTTGAAACCGTCTGAGGTGATTGTAAGAACAGTCTTCGTAGCTACTCTCTGGCATTGCGGTGAGCGGCCTTCCAATCAGAAAATGGCCTGGAGTGATAGGGTTCAAGTCTTCAGGGTCTGAGGAAATTGGAGTTAGCGGACGCGAATTTAAAATGGCCTCGATTTGCACTAACGTTGTATTAAGTTCCTCATACGTGAGGTGACAATTTCCCAGCACTCGAATTAAATGATGCTTGGTTGACTTGACACCTGCTTCCCAGAGTCCTCCAAAATGCGGTGCATATGCAGGAATGAAGTGGAAGTTTATTCCTTCATGAGCAACACTGTCTGCCAAGGAATTGCAATGACTTTTAAGAAATTGTGAAATATCATTACACGCGCCTACAAAAGTCGTCCCGTTATCGGAATAAATATTCTGCGGCTTACCTCGCCGCGCAATAAATCGACGTAATGCAGAAAGATAACATTGACTCGTCAAATCACCAACCAGCTCCAGGTGCATTTCCTTTGTTGTGAAGCATGCGGTCTACATTGCGGTTTTCATAAAACCGCAATGTAGACCTTAATGACACGAGACCCACGGCCTTGTTTACTTACAGCTGCTATAGGCCCTGCGTAGTCTACTCCTACATTGATAAACGGATATCCTGGGGTAAGACGATCAAGGGGCAAGTTTCCCATTTTAGGTGCTACGACTTGCCCTTTCATGCGATTACATGGTATACATTTATGATAGCAAGATTTTGCCAAATTACGGCCTCCAATAGGCCAATACCTCTCCCGAATACTAGCCAACAATAATTGAGGACCGGCATGCATTAAATTAACATGTTCAAAATTAAATAACAATTGTGTAAAACGATGTGTGGACTGTAGTAAAATAGGGTGCTTTTTATCAAAATTAAAATTAGCATTACATAAACGCCCGCCAAAACGCATTAAATTATGTTCATCTAAGAACACGTTAAATTTTAAGAGCGGACTCTTTTTAGGCAAGGCTTGTTTATTGATAAGAAGCTTATATTCAGGAAACGATTCTGCCTGTGAAATTTTAATAATAACGTTTCATGCGTTTTGTAACTCAGCAGATGACAAATAAGTCGCAGCCACTGGTGAACCCTTGCATATATTTACAAACCTTAAGATATATGCTACAGAGCGTTTTAAACGCGATAGATTTGAAAATCGATTAAAATGTATAAATGAGCCTTGCGTGTCATCGGCTAATTTAACACCAACCTGTAACGAAATATTTCTTATTTCTGGCAGCGTTTCTTTAATTTGAGGGCTTACAGGCCATTGAGACTCATCTTGCTTCAAAAATGGTGGCCCTGACCACCAAATGTCTAGGGACTGAAATAATTTAAAATCCACGCCGCGCGTTATATAGTCAGCGGGGTTAGTATCAGTGGGGACGTGCCTCCATTAATAATTTTGAGTTTTGGTCAAATATTTGAGCGATTATTGAAAGTATACCTCGCTTAGTATTATTAATGGCGATATTATTTCCTATCGGAAAACACAATTGATCTGATGCTGTTAACCAATTAACACCTAAAGTTTTGCTAGGTTCAGCAGTGCCGATGTTCAGGTCTAACGACGGCGACGGTTGTGTACACTCAGCAGTCAACCGCGGCTCATTGGATTTCCACTTTCGAAGTGGCATACCAGCAGCAGCAAGAGCGTTAGTCACCTTTTCACGAATATAAACCATCTCGTCCACTGTGGACCCAGTGGTCAACAAATCGTCGACAAAAAAATCATTGATTATGATTTCCCTAATTTTAGGATCTGTACAGTCAAAACCTATCTGCTGTAAGCATCGAGTTGCCAGAAAAGGTGCACTTCCAGTACCGTAGGTTATGGTATTTAACTGAAATGCCTTTAATTTATCAGTTGAATTAAAACGCCATAGTATATTTTGTAAGTAACGATCGTCAGGATGTACAATAATCTGTCTGTACATTTTTTCTACATCAGCAGCTAAAACAAATTTATTTTGCCTGAAACGAATAATAAGCGATAACAAGTCATTCTGAACTTGAGGTCCAACCATCTGGATATCATTGAGTGAAACTCCAGAGGTGCTTGGACTACTGGCATTAAAAACAGCTCTGAGCTTCGTCGTCGTACTGCTTTCGCGTAAAATACCATGGTGTGGAATAAAATAACAATTAAGTGTATCTAAAACCGCACATTCGGACATATGACCGAGTGACTGGTATTCTAACATAAATTCTTTATATAACTTATCTAATACAGGTTTTTGTTTATTTCTACGCTCCAATGAAAGAAATCAATGCTTCGCGCGTTGATAGGTATCACCTAAGACCCTAGAACTTTCCTTCAACGGTATCCTAACGCAGAATCGTCCGTCTTTCAAACGAACGGTATTTTTTACAAAATTATCTTCACATAATTGCTCTTCCCTAGAATAATTAGATGATGACGGGCTAACTTCCTCAAGTTGCCAAAACCTCGTGAGCTGGGTTTGAAGGTCATCCTTATTTGAGAAGGCAGAAGAATTTTGTGAAAGATTACATTTTAAACGATTAGATGGCTCTGACATATAACTGTTAACAGGGCCGGCAACTAACCAACCTAGTTTAGTTTCGAACAATAATGGCTTACCATCGCCTAACCTAATCTTTTGAGTTTGTAAAATATCCCAGAACACATCTGCACCAATAAGTAAATCGACCTTACCGGGCGAGTGAAAGGTTGGGTCCGCTAAAATAAGATCTGATGGAATATCAATATTTGTTAAGTCTATGTTTCCACTCGGAACAAAATCGGTAATAGTAGGTAAAAGAAAACATTGAATCTCGCTCGTAAATTGCTCATTCAATGATTGAATGCGTAATTTACACATTTGCTGTATCTGTGTACATCCATTATTAATACCTAAAACCGATTCATTAATGCTTTTCGTAGGCAAACCTAATTTTTTAAACATTTGCTCGGTTAGTAAACACGCCATACTGCCACTGTCTAACACTGCACGTGCGAGATGCTCACAGTTATTAGCATCATATAATTTAACCAACGCTGTTGATAACAGAACTTCACGGCGCACAATACCGCGACCGGTGTGAGCAGCGCATGCGCGATCCACACTCGCAGTCGCAGACAACGTCAGGTTCGGTTGAGATGCACACGTCGATACAGTGCTACCACGGTAATAAAATCTAAAAGTATTCTAACTTCATACAAACGCACAAAACTCGAGTTATACCTACGCGCCTCGAGCGCAGTACCCACTATAGTACCCAACAGCCGCGATCGTGCCGCGGTGACGAACGGACGGTGACGGTTTTTGTAGCAGTGTTCTTTATTTAAATTATAATTATAGCGAAGCGTTGTAGACTAATATGTATTGTGCTGTTTGAATTCTTCGTAAAGTCACTTATAGATAAGATTTTTCAAATTCAAAATGTACCAATTGTAGTATTAATGTAGGTATACTAGCAGAACACTTTTATCTGCGTTAGGGACAATGTATTACATATTTCATTGAAGTCTATGATTAGTAGTACCTTAAGGGTAATTTTCAAAATGGAAGCGGATATGAATCAGCTTTGTGTAGGTAACTGCTTAGTCTACTACAAAATAAAACAGTAGACAGTGCAACCAATAGGTCATTTCCTAGGGTGCTTACATACCTACATGATTTTTATTTGTTTGTATAAAAAAATAAGTAATATTTACAATCACAAAACTAAAATAAAACTTCGAGTAGGTAGATGTAGTTAAAATACTTGAGGCGAGCAGCCCTATCGCTGTTTTGCGCTTGGCGCGTCTGTAGGCATATAACTTGGGGAGACGGCTGAGTTACAATACTGTTAGATTATATTACCGTGGTGCTACTATCAACTGACGTTATAATGTTATTGTCACTTGGCTGCGTCGGCGCACTACAGCTGTCAACAGTGTTAACCGATTTTGGCTTAGACGTCATATCATTAACGTGAATAATAGTGTTATGTTTACGTTTACAAACCTTACAGCCTTGTCGTTTGCAACGATTCGCAAAGTGTCCACTATTAAAACAATTAAAACACACTTTAAATGATGGCATTAAATTGAATCGTGACTCATTATTCAAAGATAAAAATTGTGAGCAAGAACTAAGACCGTGTTCGTGGCTTTTACACATAGGACAGATTTTAGAATGTGAATTATTATCTTGCACAGAAACCATAGTTTTATGTTTAGCACTTTGTTTATTCGATGAATCATTGTGATCGCGATTTGAACTCCGCGATAATTCTATGGTCTCGAGCAAGTCAGCACGGTTCCTTAGAAAAGTATTGAAATATTCTAATGTAACGATTTCATTTTTCGCTAATCTATCCTTGTGCTCCTCCCACTCACGAAAGGTGCGTGAATCCAGCTTTTTTGTGACGATATATATTAAAAGAGTGTCCCAATGTTTGACAGGTTCACCCAAGGATTCCAATGTATATACCGTTTACTATCAAATCGATCACATAGCAGTTTCCACGCAGCTTCGTAGTTTTTGGCACAAAACTGTATAGACTGGATGACAACAGCAGCGGAACCTTGTAACGAGGTTCTTAAATAATGAAATTTGTTTATGTCTTATATCTCACTATTCGAATGGATAAGGCTTGAGAAGGTGTCATGGAACTCCAACCAGTTCTCATATGATCCACTAAAAATTGGCAGCTTAATAGTTGGTAATTTGACGAGCTTATGGTTATTATAATCATTACTTACACTTTTATCATTAGCAGCAGAATAATTATTCACAATATCTTGCGCCCTAGCAAGCAGCTTGTAATATGCGGATTCGAATTCATCTCTTTCTGCCGAATGATCGAAACTGTCACTGAGGCATTCAAGCTTCAACTGAACCTCATCGTACAATTCAAAGATAGATTTAATCTTACCGATACGAATTTGCAATTCCGAGATATCAGTAGAACTTAATGAAGAAACATCTAACCCATTGAGAAACGTAGAAAATACCGTTACACGTCCCTTGTAACTGCCACGTTTTTTTAATTAATTCCTTTTCTTCGGACATTCTGGGAAATAGGGGTCAAATCAACCTGAAACGTTATACAAACCAACAGTTATTCACTATATTTTACCTAAATTATAAGTAGGTAGGTACCTATCAGTTATTTGCAAAGTTAATAATTCTAGTTTGCGTATAACGATGGCTACAATTTATACA
This sequence comes from Euclidia mi, assembly GCA_944739405.2. NCBI lineage: Eukaryota > Metazoa > Arthropoda > Insecta > Lepidoptera > Erebidae > Euclidia > Euclidia mi. Next base: position 21,595,296 of record OX123189.2, read on the forward strand.
ATAGATCAATGCAAACTTTAATAAAAGGTCTAATTGTATAGGCACAATATACAAATTGTTATCTTTAAATATTACAACCTAAAGAATTTACCGGCTTGTCGAGTCAATTTACAATAATTAAGTTGATAAAAAGTGACAAAATAACTACTTAATTTATAATGGCAATAAAATAATCTCACAAACCACAAAATACTATAAGTCTTTTTTGAACTTCAGTTAGGTTGTCGGTCAAAATCAATGACAAATTAGACACCAAATAATGAAAATATGATTAATACTGACCTTTTTACATATCATTACCACTATAAGGCTTAATATTACCTGAGTGCTGGGTGAAATAAATAGGAGTTAGCAAAAATATAATTAAGTGCCCGCTATGAGACCGGGTCGTGTCCTTCATGTGACCCCTTCACCGTCCAGTGCAATTGCCAACGATATTTTTTTCCTCAGTAATTCCGTTTTCTGGTATTTGTAATTCCGCTAGTTTCCGGTAAGATAGGCCATGTAAACGCCAGATAAGGATCTCAGGTAATATTCTTGAGTAAAAATGAGAAGCCGATGTGGTTAAGAATTCAACGTTTTAATTTGATCTTGTTATAATGACGATACAAGAAGTGATTATCGAATGACAGTAATGAACTTAAAGCTACGAGAACGGGAGCGAATGCGATTTCAATTTTAATCTGTGCTATGTAATGTGGACTTTTCTGAACAGCCTTAAACTACGCCCAATATACATTTTTTATTATTAAAAACATCGACTCTGCATCGTAGCAGTACAACCCATCACTAAATACGACTATGGCATTACTTTATACTCACATCACTTTGTTTATTTTTTTTCCATTAGATTTTATTTGTAGACCAGAATGTTCTGGTTGGGTTTAATTAAATTTACTACAGTAATTAATAATGTAATTTATTACGAATGTGGTACTGCTGAAATACTAAATCATAATTTAAAAATCGCGACAACTTTCAAGAATGAAATGGAACGCTACTGAAACTGCCACCCGCACCATACTAGAACGCAAATACTATAGGTGAGTTAAAGTTATGAATTCAAACAGAAAACTTGTCACCATTGCCATAATTATTATTTAAATTAAGAACACTGCTACAAAAACCGTCACCGTCCGTTCGTCAATGGTTCGTCACTGCATCACCATCCCGGCTGTTGTGTGCTATAGGCACAGTCTAATGTGTACTGCGCTCGAGTTTCGCGCGTTTGTATGGAATTAGAATACTGTTAGATGTTATTACTGTGCCAGAGGGCTCTCCAACAAATTCAAGTGGTGCACCAAGCTGAGTCACTCTAAAATTTGGCAATTTTAGTTTTCACTGAATCACTTCAAAATTGGGCCGAATAAATTTTCAGCAAGTACAAAATAGCCAAAGCAAACCAATTATATGATACTTTAATATTTTACTGTACCAAAAATAGATTGACCGTATTTGATTTATGGTAGTAGGTAATAGTGATAAAGCTATAGTGACCTATACTATAAACTACAAAAATCAATCAGGAATTTTAAAAGTACTAAGTATTTGGTAAATACTTAAGTATCAATAAAGGATATCAATCCTTTGTGGGCCTTTTTCGCGTGTTATTAAAAAAATTACCTACGAAAGCAATACACTATTTCAAACTACGGCGAAAATGCTCACGCTTCTTCAAAAACCAATAGCAAATTAAATTCTACTATCGATGGAAACCATGCTCTATCCTCATCCATTAACTCGTATACAAAGGGTCCTAACATTCCTGACCTAATGACCCAATACAATTTCTCACGACGCAAAAACAGAGCCACATTTGACCCGAGTTAATTAAGTCTTATACAAGGACATTGAGTTATTTTGGTCCAATCCCTCAAAAACGTTGGATGTGATACCAAATGAACGGTTTCACTTTATTTTATACTATGACGCCTTAGTCAATATCCGGCGCAAACATGGTGTTCGCGCCGGATATTGACACCGGAATCGTTTTGATACATTTTCTAAACACAAAAGCATAAAAATTCTTAGCATCATAAACTACACAAAAGCTTTTTGTTCTTTAATTTCTGTACCTGTTCGTACGTCGACTTGTTCATGACATTTTGAGCATAATAAACATAAAGATAAACTCTCCAAACCTTTTATATGAGTACGTAACAGTAAAAAATCTTAATAGACAGCGAGTCGCGTTTGAAACAATGGAAGCAAATCTTCCCCAGTTGGAAAGTCAAAGTCAAAAATATTTTTTTCATCTAGGTCACAAGGTGACGCTTATGAACGTCAAATTTTAAAGTAAGTCAATGCTAAATGCTTCTACATTTACATTTATTGCCTCGTTCGCAAAGCAATAGGTAGAACCACGAGAAAGAACGGGTAATAAAACTCGTGACCACTCTTTTTAATCGCCAGTGTTATGGTACATATTTTGTTTTGTAAGGAGCTGCAACTGTTTCACATTGTAATTAATTACTTGCCGATAGTAAATAGGAACATACATAATACTTAAACAATTAATGCAGTTACTAAATTAAGTGCTGTAGTAGCCTTCCAATGTGAATCTTGTGTAACGGGGGAGCATCCACTTACGTCTTATAATTTAGGCAACTCGCGATCATGTGTGACGTCGTGCATCTCCGTCTGAACTGTGACGTCGAACGTAGGAGGAAGAGCCTCTGCCCGCGCGCCCCGCACGCCATATATAAGCGTGCGACGCTGTTCAATCTGCCCTCTGCTCCAGCTCAAGGCCATCAGTTAAGTCTTCTTCCTATCAAGACCCTGGCCTTCGGAACACCAGTGAACACCAACTATACTTGTCGGACCACGCCCTGAATTTACTCATGTTCTCAAATTAGTAAAAGTCTTAGTTTTATAGTAGCTGCATTGTATCTATCTATATAGGCAATTATATCGTGAAGTGTACTATTCTAAAAGTGTTTTCATTTGTAATTAAAACCTGATTTTCTTCCTTTTTTTGATCGGCGAGTGATTGAGTCTGGCTCACCACCTACAAACCAATCACCCGTGCGACACATGTTCAGAACTATGGTGGAAATGTATGTTACAGAAAGTAACGGTATATGAATACACGAAAATAACAAAAATGTTGCAAGACTTTCCCTTATTAACCATAGATGATTTGATTCTCATTTCTCTTGACACTTATCAGCATGATCTTACGCTAGAGAACACTTGCGTGAAAGCAGTCTCTATACAATAGAAATATATATATCGGCAGAGTAACTTGCACGACTTGCAGCAATGGAATATTATGTAAACAAGCGTATGGCTACTCAGAGCACGAGTACAATCTCGACACGTTAGATCAAAAACATATTACACTTACACATTAATTGACCGCGATCAAGTAGGCCGAGAAGCGATAATAAATTATTATTGTACATGCCTTACGGGTAGACGCACAATAGAGAGCTGTGCGCATGTAATCTCTATAGGGTAGACTGGGTACGGTTATAACAATTTTGCATTGACCGTTCGTACAAGTCATCAACAAATCAACAATCAACTGACCCCCATACCAGGGGTGGTTGTAACAGCAAGGGGGTCAATTGTAACATATACAAATAATACACAATGCATGCATTTAAATCACGTTTATTGCTCATAGACAACAATTAAGTACACATATTATTACTTAAAATTATTATGGCACCATTTTAGGCACATTTCAAGCAGTCTTTTTAATCAGTCTTCATTATTTTCATTTTAAAGGTAACATCCTCCTACATTATTAAAAACTAAACAAGTACAAATTCTTACACATAAATACAAACAATAAAATATAACATTTTATACTCTAAAATCTTTACCATGTAATATTTATTTAAATCTGAACCACTGCAGTTATGACAGGTGTAATAACGGTCCCCATCTGTACACTCAATGTGTGACAAACGACAGGCCCCTTGGCATTGTACCCACTTTTCACCTGATCTACTATTTGAGAAGGCTTCTACGCAAACCAAGCAATAAAATTCTTCTTCTTCTGATGATGCATGTGGCGTGTTAGCCTTCCTCTTCTTTGCTTTCGCCTTCCCTTTGCCTTTGCCTTTCAGACCAGGGGATGAATCTAAAACTTTTTTCTTGACTTGTTTGTCTTTCAATCTTTTCTGTCGTTCTTCATATTACTTTCTAACAGCTTTCTTTTCAGGAGTATCTGTGTAGATAGCTGACTTTTTAGTTCTTCGACCTCTATTTACAGTTTTCCTAACTGCAGCTTTTGGGTAGGGCCGTATTACCTCGGGTGAAAACACAGTCTGACGGCTTGTAGACGGCTTAGGAAACGAGTGCTGGTCGTCTACTTGACGTCTTGCAGACGGCTTGGGAGACGAGTGCTGGTCGTCTACTTGACGGTTTGTAGACGGCTTAGGAGAAGAGTGTTTGTTGTCAACTTGACGGCTTGTAGACGGCTTAGGAGACGAGTGCTGGTCGTCTATTTGACGGCTTGTAGACGTCTTAGACAATAATTGCTGGTCATGTATATTTATTGATCTTGGTGATGTAGTAGTCACTAGCTCTTTAAGGTCTTGTGGAATATGATAATGCTGATATTCATCAGCGTTCTGTATTGAAGCAACTAAGCTATCTGAAGCCTCGTTCAACAACGAAGGTGATAGTGGTGGTGTTTTGTCGCCTAGAGATTGTACAAGAATGTTCTCATTAGGAACAACCACTTCTTCTGTAACATTTGGGTTTGGACTATCTGTCACAGATGAAGACGAAAAGTCAATATCTTGAAATAAATCACCATTGAAGGGGTATAATATTCCTGTCTTCCGAAAGTCAACCTGAATATTTGATTGGGTCAGACCCAGTAGCATTGCAACTGTCGTAATACTGGGTATGTCGTAAATCGTTATTGTTCTGCCTGGATGATTTCGCATCCAAGCGTCACAGGCTTGTGACGCTTGGATGCGAAATCATCCAGGCAGAACAATAACGATTTACGACATACCCAGTATTATTACTTAAAATTATTATGGCACCATTTTAGGCACATTTTAAGCAGTCTGTTTTTATGACCTTTTAAAAAAGCTTTCAATACAGCCGTATTGAAAGCTTTTTTAAAAGGTCCGTACACAGATCGATCCAAGGGCTGGAGTTTATGTGAGCAGTGGGGTGGGAACGAAAGTAAAACTATTCCATTTTCTTTACAGAAATTTAGAGAATTTAAATGAATATGTGATGAGTGGTTGTCCAGAAGAAGCAAAACTTTGTGCGAAGGAGAGGAATTAGTGTGTTTTTTGAAATGTTTGAGGAATATTAAGAACGTTTCATCTTGCATCCATCCCGATGGATTGCTAGTTCCAATGGAACCCACAGGTCTGTCCCTGATAAAATGCTCCTTGTATCGTACGCGAGGAAATAGGAGCATTAGAGGAATGGCATTGGCAAGCTGTCTTTCTTGCTCTTCTGTAAATACCTTGTTATGAGCTCTATACCCCATAGTTACACTCAACGTAACATTTGTCAACCTAATATGGTACTTGGGGCTGGGTAGACAGGAAGGATTTTATAGACCGGCACTAAATTTCGATGAGATTATTGTTGAATAGTTATTTAGTTATTTAAGAGATAACTCTGATAATACAGAACTATTAATAAAGCTACAATATAACATATTTGTTGTTTCTTTTACACTTTAAGTTCTACCCATCTGCTTTGCTTGTAAAAATGATGTAATATATAAGTAATCTTAAAAACATCGACACTAACCACCAGGCAAAACAGTGATCAAATACTTGGAATACAGGTTATGTTTATACACCACGATCGCGCTCAATTTCGGCTTAGTACTATAGCATGACATATTTTACTCTTCAAATCCTTTAATTTGGCATAGATTTAACATTGTTGGTATATTGGACCAGGTTCCATACATTTTTGGCCATGGTTACAGGACCATGGCCAAAAATGTATGAACCCTGGTGACCTACTGGTGACCTTTGTTGAGGCAAAGGTCTCGACAAAGGTCACCAGTAGAAAAAAATGCATCAAAAAGGGTTCGAGTTCACTTTTAAAAACAGAATTACTAACAGTCAGAAGATATTGCAAAGTAATTTAATTGGATTGTGTTAAAAATAGGTCTTAAATACAAAGTCAATTACTGTGATTCATACACTACCTACTATACATACAGTGTGTAAAAAGACCCCGGAAACCCCATATTGTACCAGTCATTATGAACATTTTTTACCTGGGCACCATACCTGGGAAGTTACTGGTTCAGGAGATATTGAGGCTCAAAGTCACTATAGACATTTTCTAATTAGGTATAAAATCGATGATTTTACCCTGACAACGTGTTGTATAGATACCCTTTGCACCCATGGATAAGTAGGTAGTTCGGGCATTGCGCGTTCACTTTTAATTGCGGCTTAATTAAAAAAAAAGTTCGTTTCCCAGGCATTATTTTTGCTTAGTATGACTTGGCATTATGTCCAAAACGACATTGTGTTATTATGTTAACTATTACATATAAGCGCTATGTACAGCCATGTGTTTCTCCACATCGCTGTCACTGTGGAGAGGCTGTTGACAACCTTGGTCGCCATTGTATGTCATGCAGCAAAGCGCAGATCGTATTTCACGACACGCCAACCTCAATTGCATACTTCGCCGGGCTCTTGTCACCGCTGGCGTTCCAGCCCAACATGAACCTCACGCTTGGCACGCGACGATAGCACTCTTGCCATGCAGACGGTATGTCTTTACTGCCATGGAAGCTGGGTAGATCTTTGCTCTGGGACGCAATGTTTGTCGACACCTTGCGGCATCTCACCTTCCTAGCACAGCGGGTTGTGCGGGCGCTGCTGCTGCTTCAGCGGAGACACTCAGACAGCGCAAATACTATCAATCTAGTGGGGGGTTATGTATTTGAGCCGTTTGGAATCGAAACGTTGAGACCATGGGGTCCAAGTGCGAGATCGCGACTGGTTGACGCCCCGCGTGACGAAGGCTGGCCTGTATTTGGCACAAAAAAGTAAATGGCTGCCAGCATTCTGGGCACGCTTCCAATTGATGGCGATGTGGAGGATATCCATGACGCCCTTTAAATTTAGCTTTTCCTTCTTTAATGTATTGCTTTTATTTGTTAGTTATTTAAGTATAGATTTTATTGTTATAATTTATGTGTTAATGGCCAATTAGTTATAGTTAGTTTTAAATCAATTACATTTTAATGTGTCGAATATTAGAGTTTATAGTAATCTAGAATAAAATAACGGTAATAGGTATGTATATATATTTTTGTTGACATATTAATTGCTATCCAATAAGATTCGAATGGGCTCGAAACATGTCACAATAACATAATTATCTCTAATATTTACAACACTTAAAATTAATGTTAAATCATCATCATCCACAGTCCAACTTTGTCCACTGCTGAACATAGACCTCACTTTATTCTCTCTCTTTGAATGTTAAAAATATTTGAAAATATAATGAAAAATGGGAGAGTGGGAATCGGGGCTATGGCTTCAAGCACTTCCATCGTCCAACATAGGTACTATGTTGGACGATACAACTTTCCGCATCGCTTCTTGCCTTCGCTTGGGAGCTGTTTGCAATTCTCCGCATCGCTGTCACTGCGGTGAAGCCGTCGACAGTCTTGGCCACCATGGCCTATCGTGCAGCAAGAGTGCTGGGCGTTTTTCCCGACATGCCCACATTAACGACATAATCCGTCGAGCTCTTGTCACCGCCGGAGTACCAGCTCATCTTGAACCGAATGGGTTGGTGCGCGACGATGGGAAGAGACCAGACGGTATGTCCTTATTACCTTGGAAGATGGGCAGGCCTCTGGTATGGGACGCGACATGCGTCGATACCCTTGCGCCATCACATCTTCCAAGCACAGCTGGATCGGCTGGCGCTGCTGCTGCATCAGCGGAGTCCCTCAAACGGCGCAAATACGGAAACCTATCTGGTAATTACGTTTTTGAGCCGTTTGGGGTCGAAACGCTGGGGCCATGGGGGCCTAGTGCACGCGCTCTGTACAAAGAAATCGCTAAAAGGCTGATCGACGCTTCCCGTGACCAGAGAGCTGGTTTATATTTTGCAGAAAGAATAAGCATTGCCATACAACGTGGCAATGCTGCCAGCCTTCTGGGCACGCTACCAGCCGACAGCCTTGCGGAGGAATTTTTTGACGCCGCGTAGTTTCTATTCTGTTATTTTTATTTATTTAGTTTTATTGGTTTAGTTTAGGATAGTTTAGTTGCATAAGTAGTTTTATTCTGTTGTATATATGTTATGTGTTACTTCCATGAAAAATAAGATTAATAAAAAAATATTCAATCGAAGCTGATAAGAAGTATACAATTTGACAATACACTTTCTATTTAAAGTAAACAGGTCTAAGCAATAACAAGAAATGAGTAGGTAATATTTCAGCGCTGTATTTGAAACCGAACTAAAATGCATTTAAATCGTCAATGCATTTATTAGCTTTTAATTTAGATACTTCAAACTAAAAATGTACTTGACGTGGAGCTGACGTGAAAGTAAACAGGTCTAAGCAATAACAAGAAATGAGTAGGTAATATTTCAGCGCTGTATTTGAAACCGAACTAAAATGCATTTAAATCGTCAATGCATTTATTAGCTTTTAATTTAGATACTTCAAACTAAAAATGTACTTGACGGACTAGCCAAGGTTGATAAATAGTTATTTGTGCAACAAGAGAGCAAAGTTGTTTTTTGTTTCGAGTGCTGATTTTGAGTCCTGAGGAAGTGAAGGATTCTATGATTGATTCACGTAGCGAGTGATTCAAAGTTAGAATCCTGAGCGTAGTGATGGACTCAACAGCACGAGATGCAAAAAACTTTGCTCTCGTGTAGCACACATAACTTTTCACTTCAGCAGTGAGAATACATATTACTTAGGAGACATAAAAATTAACAGGAATATATTGACTGCCTCCGTGGTCCAGTGGATAGCGTATGCGACTGCTGATCGGAGGTCCCGGGTCGGGCAAAAGTGTTTCTGGGTTTTTCCGAATTCTCAGTAGCAGCACGAAGTCTGGTGATGTGACCAGTAACGGCAATAGGCTCGCCCCCTATTACGTGGGACCTAAAAATTCATGGCGAAATGTGGGTGTAATATTACACCTCTGCCTACCCCCTCAGGGATACAGGCGTGAGTTTATAAAAAAATATTCTGAAATAACGTTTAACACGTTACGGTACATGCTATCAGCATCAGCGAAATTTTTATTCCCGCTATTTTTTTAAATCGCGTTTTGATACCGTGTCCCTGATGTTTATTATTCAAATGTATCATTGTTGAAATTCCAAATAAAAATGAATGGGTTAAATACCAATTTTATACTATTAATTAGACTTATTTTTATAAAAATCCAATAATAAATTAAACATATAAACAATAACATATAAAAAGACGAAATTTCTTTATTTATTTAATTTTTCAATAAATAAAAAATCAAAAATATGAAACAAGTGAGGATAGCTGCCAGCTGCCGTAGAATCAAATTTCGAAGGGGTTTGTTTTTTTCACTCGCTTTTTATATGCATGTGAAAGAGACAGAGGACAGTACAATTCGAGTGTTTCAAATTTAGGGCTGAACAATGTCAATTCGTGGCACTGAAGATTGAAAAATTAAAAAGCTACTTTGACACACGCTCGAATCAAAATCACGTATTGTTCACTGTTGTTTCGCAGCAAAAGCGGCATGTTTGAGCTGCTGAGGTGAAAGAAATATTTTTTACATGAGAGATTGATAGTGATTCACATTTTTAACTACTCTTGTATTCTGCTTTAGCATTTCCAACTCAACTAAGTTGAATTTAGATTGTAAGTCGACCTTATCTAGTAGAACGTATGTAAATAATATGTACATTAATATCCTTACATAACTCAAGTTGCGTGCTAATCATTCCTTTATGATCTTAAATTAGTATGTTAGTAGTTACATACCCCTATCACTAGGATAGGCACGGCCTGAATGATATCTGGGAGGTAGCACTGGCATGTAAGACGTTTATCGCAAACGAAACGCGAGCTCATATGACGCCAGAGTACTATTAACCATTCATATGACCATTGAGCCGCCAACATCTATGATTTCTCTCAACGACGTCACGTGACAAACAAAAATTATATTTGTCTCCAATTGATAATAATGTATATCAGATGTATGTGTATAGATTATATGTGTGTGTATACAGAAATAGATGCTATTTCAGTAAAAAGTTGTAGCTATACAAATATATTATGAACACTACGTTAAAAAGCTTCTAATTATTCTTACATACATATACACATACATAGTCTCACGCCTATAACCCCGAAGAGGTAGGCAGAGGTGTATTTCTACACTCACTTTTCGCCAGATATACTTTAGTCCCACGTAATACGGGGCGAGCCTATTGCCGTACCGGGCACATTTCCAGACTCCGTGCTGCTACTGAGAATTTCGTGACAGAAAATCCCAATAACACTGCCCGACCCAGGAATCGAACCCGGGACCTCCCGATCCCACGCGCACATTTATGCCGCGAGACCAACGAGGCAGTCGTAAAGGGTTTGATGTCGAGTTTTCCGTCTCTACGCAAAGATGGTATTTGCATCGTGTTATCCCTTAGTCGCCTCTTACGACACCCACGTGAAGATAGGGGGTAGTGACACTTGTATTCTATGCCGTCAATCACACGGCCATTATTCTTAATTTGATAGAATCTAATTTCCTCCAGCTATTTAACCAACAATATTTATATTGGTATAATGATAATTACCTAACTACTCTCGAAAGGAACATCGCTTATTTTATTATTTTCAAAGGTGATCATACCGAACGCACAGTATATTTACTTAAGCCCCGACGTTGGTACACATTTACTTTATAAATCAGCCGAGTTCAAACCGGGCCACATATTATTTCAGGTTCATTTACAACGCCTCATATTTGTTTACTTGGGTGGAAACAGCACGCGGTTGCCGAATTTTCTATTTCCTTTACCCCATACGACCATGAAACAAAAATAATTGTACCGCAGTAAATTTCTTTGACGTTTTCCAAATAATTTGACTCGTAGGCTTTTGTCATGCTACCAAACTAGCCGAGTCGACAAAACGACTTCTTTCTTCTCAGCTCAAGCGTATAATGTGAAAAGTATTCCCAATTTCTTTTCGACAAAAGATTCTAAAATAGTCTTAAACTTGCCTGTTTGTGGCCTAAAGTTGACAGTGTTATTTTATGATATCAGAAAATATTGTTGAAAAGTTCAAAAGTTTTGGTAAGTAATTCCAAATGTTATCTCATTTCTGTATTTTTTGTGAACAAATAAAGACCGTTGAACGTTCAAGTTTTTTAATATTTTGGTTTTGTGTTGAGTTATTGGAATCGATAAATAGTGGTGAAATAGTAAAATTGGCTTATAATTTCTAAAAATGTAAATCAATATGTTATTACATAAAATATAACACCGTTTGGGTATATAACTGTAAAAAACAGAATTATTGTTTTTATTTGTATGTTTAATAAAATAACGCCTTAACCTTTCTTTGTACCTCAAACGATGGAATAAATTCAAGACTACAGATCAGCATGAAAGCAGCCAAAATGTTGCCAGACTACAAAAATGCAAGTCAACTAAGGAAATTTCCATTGAAAGGATCTGCAAGAGAAGGGTGTTGATAAACTTAAGTAATAAGCGGTAAGCGAGTAGAGACTTTTGGAGTATTTCTTTGTTATCGATAGAAGTCAGACCAATAATCTAACCTCTTAATGGTGGTACAATCCTTGTAACTTCGAAAATTGAAAATATGCATTTTATCACAATACGAAGTTATACTATATGCATATTTTATCGGAGCGTATTTTAACTAGCCAGAACTATAAGAAAACGACCAAATCAACGGATATAATTTCACTATTCGTAATTTATTTGGTATCTATTATTATAACACAGGGAGTCATTTATCGTGTCAAGAGATAGCCAATGTGCTATTCTAATAAGTTCTTTATATATATTATGAAGTCTGCATTAAAATATTATAAGCTATATTACTGAGAAGGTTCATCAAAATCGGCGGTAGGTGCTTAAAATTACAAGACGTATCCAAATTTTAATTTTCTAAGAAATTTCGAAAATAGTATTTTATAAAGTACTAGAGGACGCCAGCAGCTACGCCTGCATTTTTTTAAACTTACCCGTTTTGGCCGATCCCGTGGGAATTTCGGGAAATCCCTTCTTAGTGCACCCCTACGGTCCCCAAGGAACATACATGCCAAATTTCAGCTTCCTGCGCCCAATAGTTTCGGCTGTAGCGTGTCTGTCAGTCAGTCAGTAACGCAAGGATTTTATATATTAAGATTTGAACACTTTTTTAAACCAGTATAATACAAATAGAAAGTACTCACGTTGGTAGCTTTGTTTAGGTATGTAGTATAAAGCTAACATCATCAACACCACCTGCCAGCACACTCACTTTACTACACTGCTCACTAGAAAAGCTAATAATGTCTCAGCTTGATAGCATTCAAACAGCACAGAAAAGTTTGGAGGACTGCTTTACGAAGAGGATGGCTGAAATGGAGTCGCAACTACAGGCTGCTGGTCCCGCCAAAGATACAGTTTCGAAGCTGGCAGATGAATTCCGTCAGTTCCGGGAGCTCATGTACAGCATGCTTGGTCTCCTTTGCAAACAGATCGAAGAGTGTTCGAATATGATCAACGCAATGGAAACTAGACACCGTCGTAAGAACTTTCTCTTCTTGGGGGTGCCGAAACGAAACGGAGAAGGAGGACTGTTCAGCACTCATCGTGAACATTGTACAGACGAAGCTAGGCCTGAAGGACTTCGCTGTTCAGTCAATAAGTGGCTGTTACAGACTTGGCGCACCCAGTAAGCAGCATCACAGGCCAATCGTAGTACGCTTTTCCTGGCTCGACCTGAAGGCTTCTGTTTGGCGAGTAAAATCGGCTCTGAAAGGCTCGGAAATCACGGTCAAAGAATTCCTGACCAAAGTGCGACAGGCTGTGTTCCTTAGAGCTCGTCAGCATTTCGGAATGCGGCAATGCTGGACTCAGGACGGGATTGTCATGATCAAGATCAAAAGTGGATTGGCAGTATGTGAAGATTCGATGATTCGATGACTTGAAGGAGTTTGCGGGCTCTAGGTGATTGATGAGGGAGACTAGGTGAAAGAAGGTTAGTGTTGAAATCTCCCATGACAATGTGATGCGTGTACTCAGACCCTTTAGATTCGAGAACTGAGAGACTGGCGAAATAATCAATAGAAGGAGGACAATAAACAACACCAAGCACAGCCTTGGTTCCCCTGACACAAACCTCTTAGAAGAGGAATTCAGCTGTCCAAGAGTCATAAGAAGAGGAAACAAGGATTTTGTAGGGTATGTCACTACGTAAATAGATAGCGACACCACCCCCTCTTCGGTGTACCCTATAATTTCTGATGAGTATGTAACCTGGAAGGGAGTAGCTGGTAGAAGGGAGATGTGGTTTGAACCAACTCTCTGAGATCAGGATGGCATGAACATATGCATCAGAGAAAGCCTCTAGCAAATCATCATAGCGGCAATGAATGCTACACATCACAATATCGACGGCGAAGACACTTGGCTTGATTTGATTATTACTTCCTCTCCTTCCTTAGTATCTTCCTACGGCCAATATCCTGCTCCAGGTTTTTCCCACCATGACCTTCTATATCTATCCTACGTCCTTAAGGTTCCTAAACCAGTTCCCAAAGTCTTGTATAGGCGTTGCTTTGGTCGTATGGATGTCGATAAGATGTCCATGGATGCGGCTAATTTAAACTGGGATCATGTAATGACTGCTGTTGCTATCGATGACAAGGTGCAAGCTTTCGGAGACACATATCATCGCTCTTTATGATGTACATGCACCAGTTCAAAGACTTAAATTAAAGCGTCCCCCAGCTCCTTGGATGACGAGGGGAATACGAATGATGATGAGACGCAGAAATCGCGCTTTCCGCAAGTTCTAAAAAGACCGCACTGATGACAACTGGATCTGCTATAAGACTGCAAGAAATCGGTGTAATCAAGTGATCTCCAACACCAAACGCCGATTTATCCTTAGTAATATAACTTTCTCGTCCCCTGCCAATACCTGGAACTTCTTGGGGACCTTAGGTATTGGTAGACAGCGTAATTTTGACCCTCCGACGACGTTAAGTCTGGATGATCTTAATCATCATTTCTCATCTTCGGTATATTTGGATCAGTACACTGAGCGTCGCACTGTAGATTACATCAATAATCTTGCCTGCTTAAGCATAGACCCTTTTGAATTTTCTCCGGTGACACCTGCGGAGATCTAAAAGATTATCCTCTCCATAAAGTCAAATGCTGTGGGCTGTGACAACATTAGTCGTAAGATGATTGTCTCAATCTTAGACCATCTGTTGGCACCATTAACCCACATCATTAACTTTTCCCTAACCTCCGGTTCTTTTCCGTCCTTATGGCGAAAGGCCTTTATCCTTCCACTGCCTAAAGTAACCAATGCTACCCTCCCAAATCATTTTCGACCCATTTTTATTCTCCCTTACCTTTCTAAAGTCCTGGAAGCCTGTGTCCACAACCAATTGTCCAGATTTGTTCAAATTAATGAGCTACTGAGCCCATACCAATCTGGCTTACGATCTGGACATAGCACTGTATCCGCTCTCCTTAAGGTGACTGGCGGTAAGAGTGCGGGAATGGAGGAAACCAAGGTCACAGTGCTGGTCTTGGTGGACTTCACGAACGCTTTTAATACCGTCAGTCACGAAATCCTTCTATCCATCGTCTCCCATCTAAAGATCTCCCCGGTGACACTGGATTGGTTTTCTAACTATCTTCAGGGACGACAGCAGTCGGTTCGCCTCGGTGAGTCTTCATCTAGTTGGTGTAACCTTCAATCTGGAGTTCCTCAAGGCGGATTACTTTCTCCATTGTTGTTTTCTATCTTTATCAATCTTCTAACTCAAAACTTTCAGTGTTCGTATCATTTGTATGCCGATGACTTGCAGCTATGTGAGCAGGCAGAAATAGATAACATATCTGCTGCTATTGACCGATTAACCCTGGACCTTGTCAAATTGAAAAACTGGTCAGATAGCTTTGGTGTCAACGTTAATCCGAACAATTGCCAGGCCATTATTGTAGGGAGTCAACGTATGGTCCAAAAAATTCACATTTCGGCTCTCCCACCGCTAATATATGACCAGACATCTATAACATTTAGCCCTGTAGTAAAAGATCTTGGATTTTACATTGATAATAGTCTCTATTGGCAGGCTCATGTGACCAACGTTAGTCAGAGAATGACAGGATCCCTGCGCGCTTTATATCGATTTAGGAATTTCCTTCCATGTAACACTAAAGTAATGCTTGTACAGACGTTGATTTTTCCTATCATAGACTATGCTGATGTGTGGTATTTTGACCTGAATGTAGATCTTCTCAATAAATTATTCTTTCAAGATAAAAGTACGAGAGCTACTTTTACAAAAATTGGCAGAATCTTCAGCACAATAAGATAATTTATATATATATATATATATGTAGATATATAAATATGTATAGTCTTCTTTCTCTTAGCGTTTAGCAGTTTCAATCTGGGGTCCGCTTTCTAGTCTTACCGGATTTGGCTGAATATTAGCTTTTTCCACAGAGCGACTGCCTGTCTGACCTCCGCAACCCGAAGGGATAGCGATATTCCATGGTTTAGACTATTGTCAGTTTATTTAGAAGGTACTGACGCCCTGTAACGACTGTCAAAGATTATCATGACAACCGGGACCGACGGCTTAACGTGCTCTCCAAGGCACGCGACAAGCGATAATTAACAATTCAATACGCACATAACTCATTGGTCATTGGTGCGCGCCGTGGATTCGAACCCGATACCCTCTGCATGGCAGTCTGTTGGTATATCCACTCGGCTATCGCTATATATAAATATATATAGTACTTATATATTTTTCGTATATATGCCTTTATATATTAATTTATGCGTGTATTATTGGTATTTATTTGTTTATTGAAATATTAGTAAGTATTTTAATATCATCAAAAATATTTAATTAAATATTGATATTTGTTACTACTAAAGTTCGGAACGCACCTACAACTATCATCTCTGCATCACCTTAGGTTGATTGTTAGAGAATGCCTTTGGCATTAAGTCCACCTATGTACATATTTTATTTGTGCAAAAAGCAAATAAAATAAAAAAATAACTATTCATACATTCTCACAAACAATCGCTCACGCTCAGTCAGTAAGATACTAGTTAAAGCTTTTGATATTAACTCAAAATCAATACGCAGATCACACATTTATGTCCCAATTATAGACCAGACACCCTATATTATCAATCAATATCCAATAAAGGCAACATCAAAATAAACAGTCGTTCAACAGGTGTAGCATTTAAAATTTCATCAATTTCAATATACCCACCATAATAATGGGCGCAAGTAGTGATCCCGACATAAAAATACAATGAGTACTTAACAGAATAACCACATCACAGATAAAATCTTTTCTATGAGAAGATCGAACCTGAAGTAATGTGAGGCTACTGTGCCTGTATTATCAATAGTTTTGGAGCTTTGGAGCGATCAATATTTTAAGGGTTTGTACAGTATGATGCTGTGTTGAATGTTACAGTAGAAATTTAGTATATATTTATTATTCTACTTTACTCACACACATTTTACACATTTTATTCTACTTTAAACGTTTCTTCCCGGTCCCGTGGGAATTTTGGGAAATGCTCTCTTATTGCTCTTCTAGGATCCTGAAAAACCACACAAATTTACATAACAAATTTCAATTTCTTATACCCAATCGTTTTGGCTGTGCGTCGTCTGTCAGAACGTACTTTCAACTTATTACACCCAATCGTTCTGGCTGTGCGTTGTCTACATACATATGCTTTGTTACGTAGCTCTCTACATATTTTAGAATAAGATGCTAGGTATTTTATGTTATTTAGCCTTTCTATTAAATGTTTGTATTAAAAAGACTTGATTAACATAAAAAAAGAGTTAAAAGATTGCTATCAAGTTTATTGCTTAAAATATTTCAGACGCAATCCTTTGAAAAAGACGCATATGCCAAGTAAATTTTCTGAGGTTTTGAGATTGCAATCGCTTTAATTTAGCTAACACCACTTACCATATACATTACAGATGCAATCTAAAAAGTAATTTCAAAATAAGGTTGGTGCACAGATATTATACAATGCTTCTTTACACCAAGCTGGAATAAGTCAAAATAAAATGCAATCATAATAGGTATTTTTTCAAAACATGGATTACCTATATAACTAAAACACCAGGTTTAATTTTAGATTCAGATTTTTTGAAGATTACTTTTTAATTTGACATAAATTATTCCAATAGGCGGGTCCACACAGACCGAGCAGCCTCGCGCGGAAAATGCTTCGCGAGGCTGCGCGCTCTGTGTGGACGTGGCTCGGTCGAGGAAATGGCACGGCAGCCGCGGCCGGGCGCCCGCGTGCGCGCGAGCTTCCGAATTAGACACGTCGACACACACACAAAAATCCGAACTCGATGGCTCGGCCGCTCGGTCGCTCGCGAGGAATTGGCGCGCGAGGCTGCGCGCTCTGTGTGGACGCGTCCCGGCCGAGGCAAGCGCGTGTGCCGCCGCGGGCGAGCGACCGAGCGGCCGAGCCATCGAGTTCGGATTTTTGTTTTGCCGCGGTCTGGACGCTGTTTCGTGCCTCGCTCGAACATAGTAATCCCTACTAATAATATAAATTCGAAAGTATGTATGTATGTTGTACATTTTTATTATTAAACGGTTTCATTTAGCTTGACATTTTACCCCCTTCCTGATGACAGATTGATCTAAAATTTGGTACACCCTCTTAATCTTAATGACAATACAACATAATATATTCTTTATGACTGTAAATCCAAGATGGCCGCCGATACAAAATGGCGTATCACATATTACTTCACAAGAACCTCAATATGGGTATCAAATGAAAGGGCTTGATTGGTAGAATAGAGCTCACTATAAAAATCCAAGATGGCCGCCGATAAAAAATGGCGGATGACATATTTCTTCACAACAACCTCAATATGGGTATCAAATGAAAAGGATTGATTGGTAGAATAGAGCTTACTATGAAAAATCTAAGATGGCCGCCACCACAAAATGGCGGATTACATAATTATTTTCCTCAAATACCTCGATGTGGGTATCAAATGAAAGGGCTTGATTGGTAGAATAGAGCTCACTATGTAAAATTTAAGACGGCCGCCACCACAAAATGGCGGATTACATATTTTCCACAAATACCTCAATATGGGTATCAAATAAAAGGGCTTGATTGCTAGAATAGAGCTCACTATGAAAAATCTAAGATGGCCGCCTCTTCAAAATGGCGGATTACATACTTTCCACAAATACCTCAATATGGGTATCAAATGAAAGGGCTTGATTTGTAGAATAGAGCTCACTATGAAAAATCCAAGATGGCCGCCACCACAAAATGGCGGATTACATATTTTCCACAAATACCTCAATGTGGGTATCAAATGAAAGGGCTTGATTGGTAGAATAGAGCTCACTATAAAAAATCCAAGATGGCCGCCGATGACAAATGGCGGATGACATATTTCTTCACAACAACCTCAATATGGGTATCAAATGAAAAGGATTGATTGGTAGAATAGAGCTCATTATGAAAAATCTAAGATGGCCGCCACCACAAAATGGCGGATTACATATTTTCCACAAATACCTCAAAGTGGGTATCAAATGAAAGGGCTTGATTGGAAGAATAGAGCTCACTATGAAAAATCTAAGATGGCCGCCACTACAAAATGGTGGATTGCATATTTTCCACAAATACCTCAGTATGGGTATCAAATAAAAGGGCTTGATTGGTAGAATAGAGCTCACTATGGAAAATCTAAGATGGCCGCCACCACAAAATGGCGGATTACATATTTTCCACAAATATCTCAATGTGGGTATCAAATGAAAGGGCTTGATTGGTAGAATAGAGCTCACTATGAAAAAGCTAAGATGGCCGCCACCACAAAATGGCGGATTACATATTTTCCACAAACACCTCAATGTGGGTATCAAATGAAAGGGCTTGATTGGTAGAATAGAGCTCACTATAAAAAATCCAAGATGGCCGCCGATGAAAAATGGCGGATGACATATTTCTTCACAACAACCTCAATATGGGTATCAAATGAAAAGGATTGATTGGTAGAATAGAGCTCACTATGAAAAATCTAAGATGGCCGCCACCACAAAATGGCGGATTACATATTTTCCACAAATACCTCAAAGTGGGTATCAAATGAAAGGGCTTGATTGGAAGAATAGAGCTCACTATGAAAAATCTAAGATGGCCGCCACTACAAAATGGTGGATTGCATATTTTCCACAAATACCTCAGTATGGGTATCAAATAAAAGGGCTTGATTGGTAGAATAGAGCTCACTATGGAAAATCTAAGATGGCCGCCACCACAAAATGGCGGATTACATATTTTCACATATACCTCAATATGATTATCTAATTAAACGAGTTGATTAGTAGAATAGGGCTCACTATGAACAAACAACAAAACTAAAAACTTGAAAATAAAAACATTTTTAAGTTAAACGGTTTTATTACAATAAAAATATGTAGTTAGGTTATGTACTAAAAGCTAAAAAATAATTCGGTAAGTCCTAGCTACCACATTGCGGAGATCGCCGTGACCCAGTAGAGGACAAGGCGCTGCACACCTTGGCGGAATGCCTTGCTTGGGCATCGCAGCGCTGGGACCTAGTCGCGGCGATAGGAGTGGTCGAACTCTCGTTTCGGACCTTGATTCGTTCTATGGTTCGGAGCGAGATGTGTTGGAACGCTGCCGCCTCCTTCTCTGAGACGGTGATGTCGATCAAGGAGGCAGCGAAGCGGGATAGGGAGCCCTCGCGACCTGTCTCCACCCGCAGAACCGGGCGTCATCGCCGGAGGGCGCTCATCGATCTCCGGCCACCGTGAGTACACGCCAGTGGGAGGCGGGCCTGTTTTGAATCGCCCGCCGTCCGCTAGGCCCGAGAGGCGGCGCACGCGTTTCGCGTGCGCCTCTCGCAGCGTTAGTAGGCAACGTCGTTCTTTTCCGCTCGTAGTATGAAAGAGGATGTATGAGGACAAGTAAGATGGCCGCCACCACAAAATGGCGGATTACATATTTTCCACAAACACCTCAATGTGGGTATCAAATGAAAGGGCTTGATTGGTAGAATAGAGGTCACTATAAAAAATCCAAGATGGCCGCCGATGAAAAATGGCGGATGACATATTTCTTCACAACACCCTCAATATGGGTATCAAATGAAAAGGATTGATTGGTAGAATAGAGCTCACTATGAAAAATCTAAGATGGCCGCCACCACAAAATGGCGGATTACATATTTTCCACAAATACCTCAAAGTGGGTATCAAATGAAAGGGCTTGATTGGAAGAATAGAGCTCACTATGAAAAATCTAAGATGGCCGCCACTACAAAATGGTGGATTGCATATTTTCCACAAATACCTCAGTATGGGTATCAAATAAAAGGGCTTGATTGGTAGAATAGAGCTCACTATGGAAAATCTAAGATGGCCGCCACCACAAAATGGCGGATTACATATTTTCACATATACCTCAATATGATTATCTAATTAAACGAGTTGATTAGTAGAATAGGGCTCACTATGAACAAACAACAAAACTAAAAACTTGAAAATAAAAACATTTTTAAGTTAAACGGTTTTATTACAATAAAAAATTGTAGTTAGGTTATGTACTAAAAGCTAAAAAATAATTCGGTAAGTCCTAGCCACCACATTGCGGAGATCGCCGTGACCCAGTAGAGGACAAGGCGCTGCACACCTTGGCGGAATGCCTTGCTTGGGCATCGCAGCGCTGGGACCTAGTCGCGGCGATAGGAGTGGTCGAACTCTCGTTTCGGACCTTGATTCGTTCTATGGTTCGGAGCGAGATGTAAAGATAAAGATAAAGATAAAATAATTTTTATTCTTACACCCACACAAATAAAGAACAACAATGAAAAAACAGTACAAGAAAACAATAACAAAGACAAATGTGTGGCGTGTCAGAACAGGGCATAGTTCAGCATTTGTCAGGCAGAGCAGATGCCTGACGCTGATTTTCAACTATGCCCTAGAGTGACTCACGCAAACATCAAACTTAACACTACAAAATAATACAGTAAAATAAACATAATAGTTAGGATACTTATATAAATAATATATGTATAAATAATTATCAAACAAATAAATAAACATATCGTATTACTACATACATGCTATAAATATATTACTATAAACTGTACGTATACATACACAAAAAACATATCATATTACATTACGCGGCAGCGCACCTCTCGTACAGTGACTGCGCCGGCATCGACGCGACTACACGCCGTCGAGTGCACAGCGCACCACACAGCGGACGCATGCAATAAGCCCCGCGCCGCGTGTTTCGAGCACACAAACAGTTCACAAGCGAATTATATTATTGTGAAGAAATAGGTATAGCTACACAGGCATGCATAGCAGTGAAGCGACTCAGACACGACAACATCGACTAATACGTTAGTACTATCTAATATGCGCACACACCCATACACACACACACGCACACAACAAATACACACACGTGCCCTAGGTCGTATGGGGTGTTATAGTTACTTATAGCTATAACAAAGATGAGTTTATGTTCGTCATACCTAGCTTCCGCTGCGCCTCAATAAGATACTGACGTACGTGTTTTTTGAACGTTTTTACTGTTTTGAGTAATCTAAAAGGCGGTGGTAAGTTATTCCATACCTTAGAGGCGGCGTAGCGGAAGCTGCCCCTAAAAGCATTCGTCTTGTGAGGTAGTATCGACAGTTGTAGGGAGCACTGCCTTCTCGCGTATTCTCGGCCACTAGCCACCCAGCTTAGCTTATCGTACAAATAAATGGGCTCTTTAAAGTTGAGTACGGTAAACATAAGTGTGGCCATATGTAATTTACGCCTCGACTTCATTTTGAGGATGTAGTTTTTATTTAGGTATGACGTTACGTGGCATCTACGTGGTATACTGAAACAGTACCTAGCACAGGCGTTCTGCACTCTCTGTATAAGCCGATCAGTACGTGAGAGCAGACGCGGCCCGTATACCGTATCCGCGTAGTTTAATTTGGACAACACCAGTGTTTCGATCAGTCTCACACGGAGATCTTCCGATATGTAGGGACGCACTTTATACAGAACCTTTAATCTGTAAAAGCAATTTTGTACGAGTTCAGCGACGTGTTTTTCGTACCTGAGGTTGGCATCCAATTTAAGACCAAGATTACGAGCTTCCTCTACCCTGCCTATTGTTTCACCTTGAAGGGTTAAGTTAGGGAGATTCAGAGAGTCAAGGTGTCGTTTGGTACCAAAAACCATGTATTTAGTTTTTGACGGATTGAGTACCAGGCAGTTGTGCACAGCCCATTCTACAATACGTTGAAGGTCGTCGTTAATCTCTGCCATAGCTTTCTCGTAATCGGCCTGTTTGAATGAGATATATAACTGTATATCATCAGCGTAAATATGGTACTTTGAATGTCTTATACAATTAGTTATGTCCGCACAATACAAAATAAATAAAATAGGGCCCAGTATAGATCCCTGTGGGACTCCTCTCGCGAGAGGCTCCAGTTCAGAGCATACAGAGGAGCCATCGTTTTGACGCAATTCCACGCGCTGATAACGGTAGGACAGATAACTATGGAACCAGTGCACCGTTTTACTGTCAAAACCATAGAATGACAGCTTTGACAGCAACAGAGAAGTATGTATACTGTCAAAAGCGCGGGAAAAGTCCAACAGTACGAGTACTGTGCACATACCCTGGTCTTGCGCCCAAAGGATGTTATCCGTAACATCAAGTAACGCGGTGACGGTACCACGGCGCTTACGGAAACCCGACTGTAACTTTGGCAGTATGTTATGTCTTTCTAGATAACTTGTCAACTGTGTAGAAACTACTTTTTCCAAGATCTTCGATAGACAAGGCAGTATACTGATAGGCCGTAGGTCTTTGACGTCAATTGGGCTGGAGTTTTTGGGCAGGGGCCTAACAGACGCTATCTTCCAGACATCAGGACAAATAGAGGAATCTAATGATTTGTTTATGATACTTGTGATGGCAGACAAGGTATAAGGCAATGACAACAAGATCATCTCTAGATTTATGCCATCGTAGCCCTCTGCATTAGATTTCAGGTCCATAATGTATTTTAAGACGACGTCTTTGCTCACAGGTGCTAGGGTGAAGACAGTCTCAGAGTAACGGTGGAACTCATAAAATGTCATATCCGAGATGTGAACCAATGGATTTCCGGGAACGTCCAAAAAATGGCGATTGATTTCGTTAGCGTCGGCAAACTGGCTTGGAATCTCCTTAATTCTATTATTAGGCAATACAGTGCTTTTAAGATTTTTCCATAAGATTTTAGGCTCATTGATTTTTTTATTGATGTTAAATTTAAAATAAGCTACCTTTTCATAATGCAGAGATTTCGTGACCAGTGTTTTCAATTGCTTGTAATACTCCCTACTGCTATCAGTTTTACATTTTCTGAATTTACCTAATGCATCATCACGTAAAGACATCATGAGCTTCACCGTGTCCGTTATCCACGGGTAAGATGGTTCTCTGATATAGCAAGTTTTAATAGGCGCGTAGGTGTCAAACACAGCAATCATAAGCGAGTTAAACCTATCCACCATCATGTTAACCGACGCAGACAACCGAACACTATCCCAATCAACCCTAGAGAGACAGCTATGCAGGCTATCGAGGCTAATTTGCTTGAAAGGTCTAAATTGGACTTTATAAGGCCTAAACTTATCTCGCCGTACGTAACGGACGCACACTGAGACCGCGCTTTACATAAAAACCCACCCCACCACCGCGGCCCGAGCGCACGCTCGCCGGCCGGGGGACATGACGCAGTCTGTAGCCGGGCACAGTAGGCGCACGCCGATCCTCCCCGGGCCGTAACCATGTTTCGTTTATGGCTAGTATATCGAAACTATGTAATTGTACCATAGCCGTAAAATCATCATGGTTTGTGCCTAAGGACCCTGCATTAAATAACCCAACTTTTAAATGTTTAGCTACCATTATTTATCGATTTTGTGCCGCTCGCGCTCTCTGATGAAATACTAATAGCATACAATAATATAGCCCGCTCGAATGTGTAATGCATGAGACAAACCTGTTAGTGAACAGTATGTTCGTGTATAATATAAAAGGTGCATATCGTGTTTTAGTGTCTAAGATAATACAATGTAAATATATAAATAAATTTGGGTTTATAATTGTATATAATAGTGTAAATAATTTGTAAATATTATACTGTAAGTAACAAAGGACAAGGGAAAATATACAAATCAAAATATTATGTAAATAATCATCAGTACCGCTAAAGCAAATTACAGTTAACGATATGTAATAGTACATTGACATCTTATTAGAAGACACATATAATGTAATTAAATTATAGGTTCGACATGCTACGTACACTAGCTTAGGCTTTTCGCACAAAAGTTTATGGGACGATGGGCAATGGTAGACAGCATATTTTGTCTTTCCGCATGCATAGATTATGAGAAAAATTAAACCTATAAAGAGTCTATTCATGGCCAAAAACTTTCTGAAAGTCGCCCTCGTTACGAATATTGAGCGCTTTATCGCCCTCGTTTTTTCGTACGAGCACACGGCCGCGCCTACACCAAACAAACTTCCAGCCTCCCTTTTGTGCAGCTTCCCGTACCCTCCGAAATAACTGCTAAGATGTGTTGGAACGCTGCCGCCTCCTTCTCTGAGACGGTGATGTCGATCAAGGAGGCAGCGAAGCGGGATAGGGAGCCCTCGCGACCTGTCTCCACCCGCAGAACCGGGCGTCATCGCCGGAGGGCGCTCATCGATCTCCGGCCACCGTGAGTACACGCCAGTGGGAGGCGGGCCTGTTTTGAATCGCCCGCCGTCCGCTAGGCCCGAGAGGCGGCGCACGCGTTTCGCGTGCGCCTCTCGCAGCGTTAGTAGGCAACGTCGTTCTTTTCCGCTCGTAGTATGAAAGAGGATGTATGAGGACAAGTATGATGGATGAAGATGGATGCATGCGAGGGACGGGGCCCGCTTCGGCGGGCCAGTTCAGGCGGGGTCGCGGCAATAATACTAACGTAGATCCCGTGACCCCGCCATTCAATGGGATCGGATAGAGGAACACCATGGTGGTTTTAGTGGGTAGTCCCGGTGCTTCTCGTCGGGGAGTCACCACACTCTCCCTAGACTAAGCCCCTTTAAGGGCCCAGCCTGAGGGCCAGTCAGCCCGTAAATTGTCTGGTTTCCACCATGAGTCAAAAAAAAAAGTCCTAGCTACCAGATCGCACCAATCTTGCCATCATTCTGGTGTATTCTTCAGATAAATATTAAATTGTTGGGCGCAGGGTATCCAGAGCAAACATTTTGATCAAAATTTCACGCGCCAAACGATTTTATATTTATCTGATCAATACCCCATACTGATTACCCATTTTGAGGTATTTGTGGAAAATATGTAAGCCGCCATTTTGTGATGGCGGCCATCTTAGACTTTTCATAGTGAGCTCTATTCTACCGATCAAGCCCTTTCATTTGATACCCATATTGAGGTATACATACATACATATCGTCACGCCTTTTATCCCAGAAGGGGTAGACAGAGGTGTATTTCTACACCCACTTTTCGCCAGATATTCTTTAGTCCCACGTAATAAGGGGCGAGCCTATTGCCGTACCGTGCACATTTCGAGACTCCGTGCTACTACTGAGAATTTACATACATACATACAAAGACTCACGCCTATTTCCCCGAAGGGGTAGGCAGAAGCATATTAAACGCCCACTTTTCGCCAGTGTTTTGATCCCACGTAATAGGTGGCGAGCCTATTGCCGCTTATCGGGATATTTTGTTTGCCAGAGCCTCGTCCGTTGATCGGCAGGTGCACCACTTGCAGGTGAGGTTGGCTTGGGACCCTAAGTTCTTGGTGGGAACCCTATGCACCTAGAATTTCGTGACAGTAAAACCCAATAACACTGCCCGACTCAGGAATCGAACCCGGGACCTCCCGATCCCACGCGCACATTAATGCCGCGAGACCAACGAGGCAGTCGTATAGGGTTTGATGTCGAGTTTTCCGTCTCTACGCAAAGATGGTATTTGCATCGTGTTATCCCTTAGTTGCCTCTTACGACACCCACGGGAAGATAGGGGGGTGGTGACACGTCTTGTATTCTATGCCGTCAACCACTTGTATTGAGGTATTTGTGTAAAATATGTAATCCACCATTTTGTAGTGGCGGCCATCTTAGATTTTTCATAGTGAGCTCTATTCTAACAATCGAGGCCTTTCATTTGATACCCATATTGAGGTATTTGTGGAAAATATGTTTTCCGCCATTTGGTGGTGGCGGCCATCTTAGATTTTTCATAGTGAGCTCTATCCTACCAATCAAGCCCTTTCATTTGATACCCACATTGAGGTATTTGTGGAAAATATGTAATCCGCCATTTTGTGGTGGCGGCCATCCTAGATTTTTCATAGTGAGCTCTATTCTACCAATCAAGCCCTTTCATTTGATACCCATATTGAGGTATTTGTGGAAAATATGTAATCCGCCATTTTGTAGTGGCGGCCATCTTAGATTTTTCATAGTGAGCTCTATTCTACCAATCAAGCCCTTTCATTTGATACCCACATTGAGGTATTTGTGGAAAATATGTAATCCGCCATTTTGTAGTGGCGGCCATCTTAGATTTTTCATAGTGAGCTCTATTCTACCAATCAAGCCCTTTCATTTGATACCCACATTGAGGTATTTGTGGAAAATATGTAATCCGCCATTTTGTGGTGGCGGCCATCCTAGATTTTTCATAGTGAGCTCTATTCTACCAATCAAGCCCTTTCATTTGATACCCATACTGAGGTATTTGTGGAAATATGTAATCCACAATTTTGTGGTGGCGGCCATCTTGGATTTTTCATAGTGAGCTCTATTCTACCAATCCATCCCTTTCATTTGATACCCATATTGAGGTATTTGTGGAAAGTATGTAATCCGCCAATTTGTAGAGGCGGCCATCTTAGATTTTTCATAGTGAGCTCTATTCTACCAATCAAGCCCTTTCATTTGATACCCATATTGAGGTATTTGTGGAAAATATGTAATCCGCCATTTTGTGGTGGCGGCCATCTTAGATTTTTCATAGTGAGCCCTATCCTACCAATCAAGCCCTTTCATTTGATACCCACATTGAGGTATTTGTGGAAAATATGTAATCCGCCATTTCGTGGCGGCAGCCATCTAAGATTTTTCATAGTGAGCTCTATTCTACCAATCAAACCCTTTCATTTGATACCCATATTGAGGTATTTGTGGAAAATATGTAATCCGCCATTTTGTAGTGGCGGCCATCTTAGATTTTTCATAGTGAGCTCTATTCTACCAATCAAGCCCTTTCATTTGATACCCGCATTGAGGTATTTGTGGAAAATATGTAATCAGCCATTTTGTGGTGGCGGCCATCTTAGATTTTTCATAGTGAGCTCTATTCTACCAATCAAGCCCTTTCATGTGATACCCATATTGAGGTATTTGTGTAAAATATGTAATCCGCCATTTTGTAGTGGTGGCCATCTTAGATTTTTCATAGTGAGCTGTATTCTACCAATCAAGCCCTTTCATTTGATACCCATATTGAGGTATTTGTGGAAAATATGTTATCCGCCATTTTGTGGTGGCGGATTACATACGGTCGCGACAGACGGCAACAGGCAATTGTGAACCGCAAGTAATTACGACAGAGACCGTCACGAGAGATCACGATCGATAAATGTGAACGTGGCTTTATTCTATGGCCGCGGTGGTTGGGGGCCGTTTCCGCGCGCGGCAAAAGCCTCGCGAGGCTGCTCGCTCTGTGTGGACCCACCTAATGAAGTTTAGATTAAAGAAACTTCACAAAAAATATCTTTACTCTACTAGTTGGGGAGCCCAAGAAGGGGTTTCAGGAATTACTCGAGCGCGTCAGATATTGATAGCATCCATTTCCTAGGTATTTAAAAAAAATAGGGATGTTAATCTGATCGTTTGCATAGTGAAGGTGGTCGTACGAAACATTTAAAAAAGCAAAAAGAAAAAGTCGAGCGTGTCAGATTTTCTAACCCCGCGTTTTCACCAAGGTATAATACATGTATTTAACAAGTTTTTGACAATGTTTTCTTTTCTCATATACATGTATAAAACATGTTGTATACAAAACTATACACATGTATAAAACTTGTTGTACCTTATACAAAACTTGTATGTAACTTGTTGTAGACATGTATAGAAAACTTGTATGTAACTTGTTGTAGACATGTTTACAAAACTTGTATGAAACTTGTTGGTTGAAAACTTGTAGTTGTCTGCATGTTTATGATCTCATGTTTTTGTCGTAGCTAAACTTGTAGAATTCGAGACAAATTCAAGCAGTAGTTTTATTTTAAAAGAAAGAACCTGACTTCGTTTTTAATTTATTTACTTCCCTATTAAACTGGTTCTTGAGGTTCGTTATATTTTATCAACATCTTTAACACTGCCTCCGTAGTCCAGTCGATAGCGTATGTGACTGCTAAATAGAGGCCCCGGGTTCGATTCCCGGGTCGGGCAAAAGTATTACCTACTGGGTTTTTCCGAATTCTCAGTGGCAGCACGGAGTCTGGTAACGGTACGGCAATAGGCTCCCCCCCCCCCTTATTACGTGGCGACCTTAAAATTCATGGCGAAATGTGGGTGTTATAAGTATTACACCTCTGCCTACCCCTTCAGGGATACAGGCGTGAGTCTATAAATAAAAAATAAAAAACATTAATGTACATTTGCGAAGCAATTGCTGCCAATGCGTCTTTTTTCTTCTGACGATCTTTATATATTTTATTTTTCACATTCCTCAGACATTCTTGTACATGCAAAAGCTCAATGAGTTCTAAAGCTTGTTTTTTTAACCACTCCATTCTTCTTCTCATTTCATTTTCACGAAGTAAAAAGCGCGGTTCGTCCGGTATGTTGAAAACTATTTTATTTTTATTTTATTTTAAATAATCCCGCATTAGGACTAAATCTTGTGTCGCGGGGGACTTTACAAACATACAACATACGGGCACAATTTATGGATCACACAAAGTTTTGTCTCGTGTGGGAATCGAACCCACAACGCTCAGCGCAATGTCAAGCGATGAGGCGGCCGCTTAAACCACTATACGTATATCTGTATAATCTATGCACTATACGCCAACCGTGCAGTAAAAAAAAACTTTATCCAACAAGCATGGATAAAGTTTAAAACTTGTCTAATACTTGTATAATACAGAAATTGCAATAAAATAAACAATACTTGTCTAAAACACGACTGTATTTTGTAGGTGAGAACGCTATCAATGTATAAGACATGTTTTAAACTGTAACAGACTTCAGTGTAAACGCAAATGTGTTTTATACTTGTATAGATACTTGTTGGCTACACAGTGTGAACGAAAGAATGTTTGAGACATGTTCAATACATGTCTAAAACAAATAATTATGTTGTCTACAAGTTTTGTACAAAACATGTATTGGACATGTTTCTTGGTGAAAACGAGGGATAAGGAGATGTTAATGAACCTAAAAAAGGCTCTCATTGAATAATCTGACGATTTGGGGGTGACGTAAACTCCTGGTCCCCATTTGAACCTGCAAAAATAATTCGCCATTTTGAGATACTCAAGCGCGTTAGATTAAGATGTAGTTATATGTTTTCAGCTTAACGTCCCAGACGTGCTTTCTCAAAATCTAACGATTATCTGAAGGGATAAGAGCAATAGAATTTTTTTTTAAGTTTTGAAAATCAATAACCGCACTCCCCACCGATGAAAAGGTATACATTATTTATTTATCATCTTAGCTTTGCAACCCAATAGGTCTCAATGACGTTCGAATAAATCCCAATTTAGCATCGTGGACTCCCCTACTATACTTATCATAAATATTACACAGTTAAGGCTAGGAACAAATTTCAAAGAATTAGGTCTTGTTTTTCTATTAAGGCGAATTAAGTTGAAAAAGTTACACAGGTAGTAATTATTAAAAGCGCCATTTTTATGCATGAGCTGTGAAGTTTAAGGCTTAAAATTAAACGCGATCAATATAAAAATAATTGCTGATATTCAAAAACTGCTTATGCTGGACAAAATTTATCTACCAAACGTTACAGGGGAAAGAAATAACTGCCTTATTATCACGAAACGGCACAGAAACCGTGAATCAATTGGAATAGTTCTTGCTGGTGTGCATAGATTCGTATCACGTGTGCGCGGTAAATCCACGTCGGAACCAGCTACATGCATAGGAATCGTGCCTTGTTCGTATATTTATGAACCATAAACGTTCCCAGTTAAGTTTATCTTTAAGCTTTTCTTTAAGTTGACCCTTTAAATAGATTTACGTTTTATATCAGTGGTTAGTTTTAGTGCGCACGTTTTATTAGTAGTATTTTTTTGTGGCGGGTGTATAGTGTACAAATATGTAGTATACACTTATTGCTGCGAGTAATTAATTCACTCATTTTATTTAGGACTAGCTGTCGCCCGCGGCGCCACCCGCGTGGATGTCGGTTATTGCGATAAAAACTATCCCATAAAAAACATTTTTCTTTTTTTTTTATCGAGAAATCGAATGCACCTTCCTAATTATTATAGGTATTATTTATCGAATAGTAGCTGGGCGTTAGGAGTACGGCTTAGCTAGGCAAACTAAAAGGTTAAAGTTCCACAACAAATGTTCTATACCTTCAAGTTTTATGAGTCAACAGAAAATGCTTATCAGACTGACCAATTATTGCACAAACATAGTACTTATGAATGTTATACTCTAGATGGGGACACTTTCAAGATAAAAGTACGAGAGCTACTTTTACAAAAATTGGCAGAATCTTCAGCACAATAAGATAATTTATATATATATATATATATATGTAGATATATAAATATGTATAGTCTTCTTTCTCTTAGCGTTTAGCAGTTTCAATCTGGGGTCCGCTTTCTAGTCTTACCGGATTTGGCTGAATATTAGCTTTTTCCACAGAGCGACTGCCTGTCTGACCTCCGCAACCCGAAGGGATAGCGATATTCCATGGTTTAGACTATTGTCAGTTTATTTAGAAGGTACTGACGCCCTGTAACGACTGTCAAAGATTATCATGACAACCGGGACCGACGGCTTAACGTGCTCTCCAAGGCACGCGACAAGCGATAATTAACAATTCAATACGCACATAACTCATTGGTCATTGGTGCGCGCCGTGGATTCGAACCCGATACCCTCTGCATGGCAGTCTGTTGGTATATCCACTCGGCTATCGCTATATATAAATATATATAGTACTTATATATTTTTCGTATATATGCCTTTATATATTAATTTATGCGTGTATTATTGGTATTTATTTGTTTATTGAAATATTAGTAAGTATTTTAATATCATCAAAAATATTTAATTAAATATTGATATTTGTTACTACTAAAGTTCGGAACGCACCTACAACTATCATCTCTGCATCACCTTAGGTTGATTGTTAGAGAATGCCTTTGGCATTAAGTCCACCTATGTACATATTTTATTTGTGCAAAAAGCAAATAAAATAAAAAAATAACTATTCATACATTCTCACAAACAATCGCTCACGCTCAGTCAGTAAGATACTAGTTAAAGCTTTTGATATTAACTCAAAATCAATACGCAGATCACACATTTATGTCCCAATTATAGACCAGACACCCTATATTATCAATCAATATCCAATAAAGGCAACATCAAAATAAACAGTCGTTCAACAGGTGTAGCATTTAAAATTTCATCAATTTCAATATACCCACCATAATAATGGGCGCAAGTAGTGATCCCGACATAAAAATACAATGAGTACTTAACAGAATAACCACATCACAGATAAAATCTTTTCTATGAGAAGATCGAACCTGAAGTAATGTGAGGCTACTGTGCCTGTATTATCAATAGTTTTGGAGCTTTGGAGCGATCAATATTTTAAGGGTTTGTACAGTATGATGCTGTGTTGAATGTTACAGTAGAAATTTAGTATATATTTATTATTCTACTTTACTCACACACATTTTACACATTTTATTCTACTTTAAACGTTTCTTCCCGGTCCCGTGGGAATTTTGGGAAATGCTCTCTTATTGCTCTTCTAGGATCCTGAAAAACCACACAAATTTACATAACAAATTTCAATTTCTTATACCCAATCGTTTTGGCTGTGCGTCGTCTGTCAGAACGTACTTTCAACTTATTACACCCAATCGTTCTGGCTGTGCGTTGTCTACATACATATGCTTTGTTACGTAGCTCTCTACATATTTTAGAATAAGATGCTAGGTATTTTATGTTATTTAGCCTTTCTATTAAATGTTTGTATTAAAAAGACTTGATTAACATAAAAAAAGAGTTAAAAGATTGCTATCAAGTTTATTGCTTAAAATATTTCAGACGCAATCCTTTGAAAAAGACGCATATGCCAAGTAAATTTTCTGAGGTTTTGAGATTGCAATCGCTTTAATTTAGCTAACACCACTTACCATATACATTACAGATGCAATCTAAAAAGTAATTTCAAAATAAGGTTGGTGCACAGATATTATACAATGCTTCTTTACACCAAGCTGGAATAAGTCAAAATAAAATGCAATCATAATAGGTATTTTTTCAAAACATGGATTACCTATATAACTAAAACACCAGGTTTAATTTTAGATTCAGATTTTTTGAAGATTACTTTTTAATTTGACATAAATTATTCCAATAGGCGGGTCCACACAGACCGAGCAGCCTCGCGCGGAAAATGCTTCGCGAGGCTGCGCGCTCTGTGTGGACGTGGCTCGGTCGAGGAAATGGCACGGCAGCCGCGGCCGGGCGCCCGCGTGCGCGCGAGCTTCCGAATTAGACACGTCGACACACACACAAAAATCCGAACTCGATGGCTCGGCCGCTCGGTCGCTCGCGAGGAATTGGCGCGCGAGGCTGCGCGCTCTGTGTGGACGCGTCCCGGCCGAGGCAAGCGCGTGTGCCGCCGCGGGCGAGCGACCGAGCGGCCGAGCCATCGAGTTCGGATTTTTGTTTTGCCGCGGTCTGGACGCTGTTTCGTGCCTCGCTCGAACATAGTAATCCCTACTAATAATATAAATTCGAAAGTATGTATGTATGTTGTACATTTTTATTATTAAACGGTTTCATTTAGCTTGACATTTTACCCCCTTCCTGATGACAGATTGATCTAAAATTTGGTACACCCTCTTAATCTTAATGACAATACAACATAATATATTCTTTATGACTGTAAATCCAAGATGGCCGCCGATACAAAATGGCGTATCACATATTACTTCACAAGAACCTCAATATGGGTATCAAATGAAAGGGCTTGATTGGTAGAATAGAGCTCACTATAAAAATCCAAGATGGCCGCCGATAAAAAATGGCGGATGACATAT
The DNA here is from genome assembly GCA_944739405.2 of Euclidia mi. NCBI lineage: Eukaryota > Metazoa > Arthropoda > Insecta > Lepidoptera > Erebidae > Euclidia > Euclidia mi. Next base: position 21,628,968 of record OX123189.2, read on the forward strand.
TTCTTCACAACAACCTCAATATGGGTATCAAATGAAAAGGATTGATTGGTAGAATAGAGCTTACTATGAAAAATCTAAGATGGCCGCCACCACAAAATGGCGGATTACATAATTATTTTCCTCAAATACCTCGATGTGGGTATCAAATGAAAGGGCTTGATTGGTAGAATAGAGCTCACTATGTAAAATTTAAGACGGCCGCCACCACAAAATGGCGGATTACATATTTTCCACAAATACCTCAATATGGGTATCAAATAAAAGGGCTTGATTGCTAGAATAGAGCTCACTATGAAAAATCTAAGATGGCCGCCTCTTCAAAATGGCGGATTACATACTTTCCACAAATACCTCAATATGGGTATCAAATGAAAGGGCTTGATTTGTAGAATAGAGCTCACTATGAAAAATCCAAGATGGCCGCCACCACAAAATGGCGGATTACATATTTTCCACAAATACCTCAATGTGGGTATCAAATGAAAGGGCTTGATTGGTAGAATAGAGCTCACTATAAAAAATCCAAGATGGCCGCCGATGAAAAATGGCGGATGACATATTTCTTCACAACAACCTCAATATGGGTATCAAATGAAAAGGATTGATTGGTAGAATAGAGCTCATTATGAAAAATCTAAGATGGCCGCCACCACAAAATGGCGGATTACATATTTTCCACAAATACCTCAAAGTGGGTATCAAATGAAAGGGCTTGATTGGAAGAATAGAGCTCACTATGAAAAATCTAAGATGGCCGCCACTACAAAATGGTGGATTGCATATTTTCCACAAATACCTCAGTATGGGTATCAAATAAAAGGGCTTGATTGGTAGAATAGAGCTCACTATGGAAAATCTAAGATGGCCGCCACCACAAAATGGCGGATTACATATTTTCCACAAATATCTCAATGTGGGTATCAAATGAAAGGGCTTGATTGGTAGAATAGAGCTCACTATGAAAAAGCTAAGATGGCCGCCACCACAAAATGGCGGATTACATATTTTCCACAAACACCTCAATGTGGGTATCAAATGAAAGGGCTTGATTGGTAGAATAGAGCTCACTATAAAAAATCCAAGATGGCCGCCGATGAAAAATGGCGGATGACATATTTCTTCACAACAACCTCAATATGGGTATCAAATGAAAAGGATTGATTGGTAGAATAGAGCTCACTATGAAAAATCTAAGATGGCCGCCACCACAAAATGGCGGATTACATATTTTCCACAAATACCTCAAAGTGGGTATCAAATGAAAGGGCTTGATTGGAAGAATAGAGCTCACTATGAAAAATCTAAGATGGCCGCCACTACAAAATGGTGGATTGCATATTTTCCACAAATACCTCAGTATGGGTATCAAATAAAAGGGCTTGATTGGTAGAATAGAGCTCACTATGGAAAATCTAAGATGGCCGCCACCACAAAATGGCGGATTACATATTTTCACATATACCTCAATATGATTATCTAATTAAACGAGTTGATTAGTAGAATAGGGCTCACTATGAACAAACAACAAAACTAAAAACTTGAAAATAAAAACATTTTTAAGTTAAACGGTTTTATTACAATAAAAATATGTAGTTAGGTTATGTACTAAAAGCTAAAAAATAATTCGGTAAGTCCTAGCTACCACATTGCGGAGATCGCCGTGACCCAGTAGAGGACAAGGCGCTGCACACCTTGGCGGAATGCCTTGCTTGGGCATCGCAGCGCTGGGACCTAGTCGCGGCGATAGGAGTGGTCGAACTCTCGTTTCGGACCTTGATTCGTTCTATGGTTCGGAGCGAGATGTGTTGGAACGCTGCCGCCTCCTTCTCTGAGACGGTGATGTCGATCAAGGAGGCAGCGAAGCGGGATAGGGAGCCCTCGCGACCTGTCTCCACCCGCAGAACCGGGCGTCATCGCCGGAGGGCGCTCATCGATCTCCGGCCACCGTGAGTACACGCCAGTGGGAGGCGGGCCTGTTTTGAATCGCCCGCCGTCCGCTAGGCCCGAGAGGCGGCGCACGCGTTTCGCGTGCGCCTCTCGCAGCGTTAGTAGGCAACGTCGTTCTTTTCCGCTCGTAGTATGAAAGAGGATGTATGAGGACAAGTAAGATGGCCGCCACCACAAAATGGCGGATTACATATTTTCCACAAACACCTCAATGTGGGTATCAAATGAAAGGGCTTGATTGGTAGAATAGAGGTCACTATAAAAAATCCAAGATGGCCGCCGATGAAAAATGGCGGATGACATATTTCTTCACAACACCCTCAATATGGGTATCAAATGAAAAGGATTGATTGGTAGAATAGAGCTCACTATGAAAAATCTAAGATGGCCGCCACCACAAAATGGCGGATTACATATTTTCCACAAATACCTCAAAGTGGGTATCAAATGAAAGGGCTTGATTGGAAGAATAGAGCTCACTATGAAAAATCTAAGATGGCCGCCACTACAAAATGGTGGATTGCATATTTTCCACAAATACCTCAGTATGGGTATCAAATAAAAGGGCTTGATTGGTAGAATAGAGCTCACTATGGAAAATCTAAGATGGCCGCCACCACAAAATGGCGGATTACATATTTTCACATATACCTCAATATGATTATCTAATTAAACGAGTTGATTAGTAGAATAGGGCTCACTATGAACAAACAACAAAACTAAAAACTTGAAAATAAAAACATTTTTAAGTTAAACGGTTTTATTACAATAAAAATTTGTAGTTAGGTTATGTACTAAAAGCTAAAAAATAATTCGGTAAGTCCTAGCCACCACATTGCGGAGATCGCCGTGACCCAGTAGAGGACAAGGCGCTGCACACCTTGGCGGAATGCCTTGCTTGGGCATCGCAGCGCTGGGACCTAGTCGCGGCGATAGGAGTGGTCGAACTCTCGTTTCGGACCTTGATTCGTTCTATGGTTCGGAGCGAGATGTAAAGATAAAGATAAAGATAAAATAATTTTTATTCTTACACCCACACAAATAAAGAACAACAATGAAAAAACAGTACAAGAAAACAATAACAAAGACAAATGTGTGGCGTGTCAGAACAGGGCATAGTTCAGCATTTGTCAGGCAGAGCAGATGCCTGACGCTGATTTTCAACTATGCCCTAGAGTGACTCACGCAAACATCAAACTTAACACTACAAAATAATACAGTAAAATAAACATAATAGTTAGGATACTTATATAAATAATATATGTATAAATAATTATCAAACAAATAAATAAACATATCGTATTACTACATACATGCTATAAATATATTACTATAAACTGTACGTATACATACACAAAAAACATATCATATTACATTACGCGGCAGCGCACCTCTCGTACAGTGACTGCGCCGGCATCGACGCGACTACACGCCGTCGAGTGCACAGCGCACCACACAGCGGACGCATGCAATAAGCCCCGCGCCGCGTGTTTCGAGCACACAAACAGTTCACAAGCGAATTATATTATTGTGAAGAAATAGGTATAGCTACACAGGCATGCATAGCAGTGAAGCGACTCAGACACGACAACATCGACTAATACGTTAGTACTATCTAATATGCGCACACACCCATACACACACACACGCACACAACAAATACACACACGTGCCCTAGGTCGTATGGGGTGTTATAGTTACTTATAGCTATAACAAAGATGAGTTTATGTTCGTCATACCTAGCTTCCGCTGCGCCTCAATAAGATACTGACGTACGTGTTTTTTGAACGTTTTTACTGTTTTGAGTAATCTAAAAGGCGGTGGTAAGTTATTCCATACCTTAGAGGCGGCGTAGCGGAAGCTGCCCCTAAAAGCATTCGTCTTGTGAGGTAGTATCGACAGTTGTAGGGAGCACTGCCTTCTCGCGTATTCTCGGCCACTAGCCACCCAGCTTAGCTTATCGTACAAATAAATGGGCTCTTTAAAGTTGAGTACGGTAAACATAAGTGTGGCCATATGTAATTTACGCCTCGACTTCATTTTGAGGATGTAGTTTTTATTTAGGTATGACGTTACGTGGCATCTACGTGGTATACTGAAACAGTACCTAGCACAGGCGTTCTGCACTCTCTGTATAAGCCGATCAGTACGTGAGAGCAGACGCGGCCCGTATACCGTATCCGCGTAGTTTAATTTGGACAACACCAGTGTTTCGATCAGTCTCACACGGAGATCTTCCGATATGTAGGGACGCACTTTATACAGAACCTTTAATCTGTAAAAGCAATTTTGTACGAGTTCAGCGACGTGTTTTTCGTACCTGAGGTTGGCATCCAATTTAAGACCAAGATTACGAGCTTCCTCTACCCTGCCTATTGTTTCACCTTGAAGGGTTAAGTTAGGGAGATTCAGAGAGTCAAGGTGTCGTTTGGTACCAAAAACCATGTATTTAGTTTTTGACGGATTGAGTACCAGGCAGTTGTGCACAGCCCATTCTACAATACGTTGAAGGTCGTCGTTAATCTCTGCCATAGCTTTCTCGTAATCGGCCTGTTTGAATGAGATATATAACTGTATATCATCAGCGTAAATATGGTACTTTGAATGTCTTATACAATTAGTTATGTCCGCACAATACAAAATAAATAAAATAGGGCCCAGTATAGATCCCTGTGGGACTCCTCTCGCGAGAGGCTCCAGTTCAGAGCATACAGAGGAGCCATCGTTTTGACGCAATTCCACGCGCTGATAACGGTAGGACAGATAACTATGGAACCAGTGCACCGTTTTACTGTCAAAACCATAGAATGACAGCTTTGACAGCAACAGAGAAGTATGTATACTGTCAAAAGCGCGGGAAAAGTCCAACAGTACGAGTACTGTGCACATACCCTGGTCTTGCGCCCAAAGGATGTTATCCGTAACATCAAGTAACGCGGTGACGGTACCACGGCGCTTACGGAAACCCGACTGTAACTTTGGCAGTATGTTATGTCTTTCTAGATAACTTGTCAACTGTGTAGAAACTACTTTTTCCAAGATCTTCGATAGACAAGGCAGTATACTGATAGGCCGTAGGTCTTTGACGTCAATTGGGCTGGAGTTTTTGGGCAGGGGCCTAACAGACGCTATCTTCCAGACATCAGGACAAATAGAGGAATCTAATGATTTGTTTATGATACTTGTGATGGCAGACAAGGTATAAGGCAATGACAACAAGATCATCTCTAGATTTATGCCATCGTAGCCCTCTGCATTAGATTTCAGGTCCATAATGTATTTTAAGACGACGTCTTTGCTCACAGGTGCTAGGGTGAAGACAGTCTCAGAGTAACGGTGGAACTCATAAAATGTCATATCCGAGATGTGAACCAATGGATTTCCGGGAACGTCCAAAAAATGGCAATTGATTTCGTTAGCGTCGGCAAACTGGCTTGGAATCTCCTTAATTCTATTATTAGGCAATACAGTGCTTTTAAGATTTTTCCATAAGATTTTAGGCTCATTGATTTTTTTATTGATGTTAAATTTAAAATAAGCTACCTTTTCATAATGCAGAGATTTCGTGACCAGTGTTTTCAATTGCTTGTAATACTCCCTACTGCTATCAGTTTTACATTTTCTGAATTTACCTAATGCATCATCACGTAAAGACATCATGAGCTTCACCGTGTCCGTTATCCACGGGTAAGATGGTTCTCTGATATAGCAAGTTTTAATAGGCGCGTAGGTGTCAAACACAGCAATCATAAGCGAGTTAAACCTATCCACCATCATGTTAACCGACGCAGACAACCGAACACTATCCCAATCAACCCTAGAGAGACAGCTATGCAGGCTATCGAGGCTAATTTGCTTGAAAGGTCTAAATTGGACTTTATAAGGCCTAAACTTATCTCGCCGTACGTAACGGACGCACACTGAGACCGCGCTTTACATAAAAACCCACCCCACCACCGCGGCCCGAGCGCACGCTCGCCGGCCGGGGGACATGACGCAGTCTGTAGCCGGGCACAGTAGGCGCACGCCGATCCTCCCCGGGCCGTAACCATGTTTCGTTTATGGCTAGTATATCGAAACTATGTAATTGTACCATAGCCGTAAAATCATCATGGTTTGTGCCTAAGGACCCTGCATTAAATAACCCAACTTTTAAATGTTTAGCTACCATTATTTATCGATTTTGTGCCGCTCGCGCTCTCTGATGAAATACTAATAGCATACAATAATATAGCCCGCTCGAATGTGTAATGCATGAGACAAACCTGTTAGTGAACAGTATGTTCGTGTATAATATAAAAGGTGCATATCGTGTTTTAGTGTCTAAGATAATACAATGTAAATATATAAATAAATTTGGGTTTATAATTGTATATAATAGTGTAAATAATTTGTAAATATTATACTGTAAGTAACAAAGGACAAGGGAAAATATACAAATCAAAATATTATGTAAATAATCATCAGTACCGCTAAAGCAAATTACAGTTAACGATATGTAATAGTACATTGACATCTTATTAGAAGACACATATAATGTAATTAAATTATAGGTTCGACATGCTACGTACACTAGCTTAGGCTTTTCGCACAAAAGTTTATGGGACGATGGGCAATGGTAGACAGCATATTTTGTCTTTCCGCATGCATAGATTATGAGAAAAATTAAACCTATAAAGAGTCTATTCATGGCCAAAAACTTTCTGAAAGTCGCCCTCGTTACGAATATTGAGCGCTTTATCGCCCTCGTTTTTTCGTACGAGCACACGGCCGCGCCTACACCAAACAAACTTCCAGCCTCCCTTTTGTGCAGCTTCCCGTACCCTCCGAAATAACTGCTAAGATGTGTTGGAACGCTGCCGCCTCCTTCTCTGAGACGGTGATGTCGATCAAGGAGGCAGCGAAGCGGGATAGGGAGCCCTCGCGACCTGTCTCCACCCGCAGAACCGGGCGTCATCGCCGGAGGGCGCTCATCGATCTCCGGCCACCGTGAGTACACGCCAGTGGGAGGCGGGCCTGTTTTGAATCGCCCGCCGTCCGCTAGGCCCGAGAGGCGGCGCACGCGTTTCGCGTGCGCCTCTCGCAGCGTTAGTAGGCAACGTCGTTCTTTTCCGCTCGTAGTATGAAAGAGGATGTATGAGGACAAGTATGATGGATGAAGATGGATGCATGCGAGGGACGGGGCCCGCTTCGGCGGGCCAGTTCAGGCGGGGTCGCGGCAATAATACTAACGTAGATCCCGTGACCCCGCCATTCAATGGGATCGGATAGAGGAACACCATGGTGGTTTTAGTGGGTAGTCCCGGTGCTTCTCGTCGGGGAGTCACCACACTCTCCCTAGACTAAGCCCCTTTAAGGGCCCAGCCTGAGGGCCAGTCAGCCCGTAAATTGTCTGGTTTCCACCATGAGTCAAAAAAAAAAGTCCTAGCTACCAGATCGCACCAATCTTGCCATCATTCTGGTGTATTCTTCAGATAAATATTAAATTGTTGGGCGCAGGGTATCCAGAGCAAACATTTTGATCAAAATTTCACGCGCCAAACGATTTTATATTTATCTGATCAATACCCCATACTGATTACCCATTTTGAGGTATTTGTGGAAAATATGTAAGCCGCCATTTTGTGATGGCGGCCATCTTAGACTTTTCATAGTGAGCTCTATTCTACCGATCAAGCCCTTTCATTTGATACCCATATTGAGGTATACATACATACATATCGTCACGCCTTTTATCCCAGAAGGGGTAGACAGAGGTGTATTTCTACACCCACTTTTCGCCAGATATTCTTTAGTCCCACGTAATAAGGGGCGAGCCTATTGCCGTACCGTGCACATTTCGAGACTCCGTGCTACTACTGAGAATTTACATACATACATACAAAGACTCACGCCTATTTCCCCGAAGGGGTAGGCAGAAGCATATTAAACGCCCACTTTTCGCCAGTGTTTTGATCCCACGTAATAGGTGGCGAGCCTATTGCCGCTTATCGGGATATTTTGTTTGCCAGAGCCTCGTCCGTTGATCGGCAGGTGCACCACTTGCAGGTGAGGTTGGCTTGGGACCCTAAGTTCTTGGTGGGAACCCTATGCACCTAGAATTTCGTGACAGTAAAACCCAATAACACTGCCCGACTCAGGAATCGAACCCGGGACCTCCCGATCCCACGCGCACATTAATGCCGCGAGACCAACGAGGCAGTCGTATAGGGTTTGATGTCGAGTTTTCCGTCTCTACGCAAAGATGGTATTTGCATCGTGTTATCCCTTAGTTGCCTCTTACGACACCCACGGGAAGATAGGGGGGTGGTGACACGTCTTGTATTCTATGCCGTCAACCACTTGTATTGAGGTATTTGTGTAAAATATGTAATCCACCATTTTGTAGTGGCGGCCATCTTAGATTTTTCATAGTGAGCTCTATTCTAACAATCGAGGCCTTTCATTTGATACCCATATTGAGGTATTTGTGGAAAATATGTTTTCCGCCATTTGGTGGTGGCGGCCATCTTAGATTTTTCATAGTGAGCTCTATCCTACCAATCAAGCCCTTTCATTTGATACCCACATTGAGGTATTTGTGGAAAATATGTAATCCGCCATTTTGTGGTGGCGGCCATCCTAGATTTTTCATAGTGAGCTCTATTCTACCAATCAAGCCCTTTCATTTGATACCCATATTGAGGTATTTGTGGAAAATATGTAATCCGCCATTTTGTAGTGGCGGCCATCTTAGATTTTTCATAGTGAGCTCTATTCTACCAATCAAGCCCTTTCATTTGATACCCACATTGAGGTATTTGTGGAAAATATGTAATCCGCCATTTTGTAGTGGCGGCCATCTTAGATTTTTCATAGTGAGCTCTATTCTACCAATCAAGCCCTTTCATTTGATACCCACATTGAGGTATTTGTGGAAAATATGTAATCCGCCATTTTGTGGTGGCGGCCATCCTAGATTTTTCATAGTGAGCTCTATTCTACCAATCAAGCCCTTTCATTTGATACCCATACTGAGGTATTTGTGGAAATATGTAATCCACAATTTTGTGGTGGCGGCCATCTTGGATTTTTCATAGTGAGCTCTATTCTACCAATCCATCCCTTTCATTTGATACCCATATTGAGGTATTTGTGGAAAGTATGTAATCCGCCAATTTGTAGAGGCGGCCATCTTAGATTTTTCATAGTGAGCTCTATTCTACCAATCAAGCCCTTTCATTTGATACCCATATTGAGGTATTTGTGGAAAATATGTAATCCGCCATTTTGTGGTGGCGGCCATCTTAGATTTTTCATAGTGAGCCCTATCCTACCAATCAAGCCCTTTCATTTGATACCCACATTGAGGTATTTGTGGAAAATATGTAATCCGCCATTTCGTGGCGGCAGCCATCTAAGATTTTTCATAGTGAGCTCTATTCTACCAATCAAACCCTTTCATTTGATACCCATATTGAGGTATTTGTGGAAAATATGTAATCCGCCATTTTGTAGTGGCGGCCATCTTAGATTTTTCATAGTGAGCTCTATTCTACCAATCAAGCCCTTTCATTTGATACCCGCATTGAGGTATTTGTGGAAAATATGTAATCAGCCATTTTGTGGTGGCGGCCATCTTAGATTTTTCATAGTGAGCTCTATTCTACCAATCAAGCCCTTTCATGTGATACCCATATTGAGGTATTTGTGTAAAATATGTAATCCGCCATTTTGTAGTGGTGGCCATCTTAGATTTTTCATAGTGAGCTGTATTCTACCAATCAAGCCCTTTCATTTGATACCCATATTGAGGTATTTGTGGAAAATATGTTATCCGCCATTTTGTGGTGGCGGATTACATACGGTCGCGACAGACGGCAACAGGCAATTGTGAACCGCAAGTAATTACGACAGAGACCGTCACGAGAGATCACGATCGATAAATGTGAACGTGGCTTTATTCTATGGCCGCGGTGGTTGGGGGCCGTTTCCGCGCGCGGCAAAAGCCTCGCGAGGCTGCTCGCTCTGTGTGGACCCACCTAATGAAGTTTAGATTAAAGAAACTTCACAAAAAATATCTTTACTCTACTAGTTGGGGAGCCCAAGAAGGGGTTTCAGGAATTACTCGAGCGCGTCAGATATTGATAGCATCCATTTCCTAGGTATTTAAAAAAAATAGGGATGTTAATCTGATCGTTTGCATAGTGAAGGTGGTCGTACGAAACATTTAAAAAAGCAAAAAGAAAAAGTCGAGCGTGTCAGATTTTCTAACCCCGCGTTTTCACCAAGGTATAATACATGTATTTAACAAGTTTTTGACAATGTTTTCTTTTCTCATATACATGTATAAAACATGTTGTATACAAAACTATACACATGTATAAAACTTGTTGTACCTTATACAAAACTTGTATGTAACTTGTTGTAGACATGTATAGAAAACTTGTATGTAACTTGTTGTAGACATGTTTACAAAACTTGTATGAAACTTGTTGGTTGAAAACTTGTAGTTGTCTGCATGTTTATGATCTCATGTTTTTGTCGTAGCTAAACTTGTAGAATTCGAGACAAATTCAAGCAGTAGTTTTATTTTAAAAGAAAGAACCTGACTTCGTTTTTAATTTATTTACTTCCCTATTAAACTGGTTCTTGAGGTTCGTTATATTTTATCAACATCTTTAACACTGCCTCCGTAGTCCAGTCGATAGCGTATGTGACTGCTAAATAGAGGCCCCGGGTTCGATTCCCGGGTCGGGCAAAAGTATTACCTACTGGGTTTTTCCGAATTCTCAGTGGCAGCACGGAGTCTGGTAACGGTACGGCAATAGGCTCCCCCCCCCCCTTATTACGTGGCGACCTTAAAATTCATGGCGAAATGTGGGTGTTATAAGTATTACACCTCTGCCTACCCCTTCAGGGATACAGGCGTGAGTCTATAAATAAAAAATAAAAAACATTAATGTACATTTGCGAAGCAATTGCTGCCAATGCGTCTTTTTTCTTCTGACGATCTTTATATATTTTATTTTTCACATTCCTCAGACATTCTTGTACATGCAAAAGCTCAATGAGTTCTAAAGCTTGTTTTTTTAACCACTCCATTCTTCTTCTCATTTCATTTTCACGAAGTAAAAAGCGCGGTTCGTCCGGTATGTTGAAAACTATTTTATTTTTATTTTATTTTAAATAATCCCGCATTAGGACTAAATCTTGTGTCGCGGGGGACTTTACAAACATACAACATACGGGCACAATTTATGGATCACACAAAGTTTTGTCTCGTGTGGGAATCGAACCCACAACGCTCAGCGCAATGTCAAGCGATGAGGCGGCCGCTTAAACCACTATACGTATATCTGTATAATCTATGCACTATACGCCAACCGTGCAGTAAAAAAAAACTTTATCCAACAAGCATGGATAAAGTTTAAAACTTGTCTAATACTTGTATAATACAGAAATTGCAATAAAATAAACAATACTTGTCTAAAACACGACTGTATTTTGTAGGTGAGAACGCTATCAATGTATAAGACATGTTTTAAACTGTAACAGACTTCAGTGTAAACGCAAATGTGTTTTATACTTGTATAGATACTTGTTGGCTACACAGTGTGAACGAAAGAATGTTTGAGACATGTTCAATACATGTCTAAAACAAATAATTATGTTGTCTACAAGTTTTGTACAAAACATGTATTGGACATGTTTCTTGGTGAAAACGAGGGATAAGGAGATGTTAATGAACCTAAAAAAGGCTCTCATTGAATAATCTGACGATTTGGGGGTGACGTAAACTCCTGGTCCCCATTTGAACCTGCAAAAATAATTCGCCATTTTGAGATACTCAAGCGCGTTAGATTAAGATGTAGTTATATGTTTTCAGCTTAACGTCCCAGACGTGCTTTCTCAAAATCTAACGATTATCTGAAGGGATAAGAGCAATAGAATTTTTTTTTAAGTTTTGAAAATCAATAACCGCACTCCCCACCGATGAAAAGGTATACATTATTTATTTATCATCTTAGCTTTGCAACCCAATAGGTCTCAATGACGTTCGAATAAATCCCAATTTAGCATCGTGGACTCCCCTACTATACTTATCATAAATATTACACAGTTAAGGCTAGGAACAAATTTCAAAGAATTAGGTCTTGTTTTTCTATTAAGGCGAATTAAGTTGAAAAAGTTACACAGGTAGTAATTATTAAAAGCGCCATTTTTATGCATGAGCTGTGAAGTTTAAGGCTTAAAATTAAACGCGATCAATATAAAAATAATTGCTGATATTCAAAAACTGCTTATGCTGGACAAAATTTATCTACCAAACGTTACAGGGGAAAGAAATAACTGCCTTATTATCACGAAACGGCACAGAAACCGTGAATCAATTGGAATAGTTCTTGCTGGTGTGCATAGATTCGTATCACGTGTGCGCGGTAAATCCACGTCGGAACCAGCTACATGCATAGGAATCGTGCCTTGTTCGTATATTTATGAACCATAAACGTTCCCAGTTAAGTTTATCTTTAAGCTTTTCTTTAAGTTGACCCTTTAAATAGATTTACGTTTTATATCAGTGGTTAGTTTTAGTGCGCACGTTTTATTAGTAGTATTTTTTTGTGGCGGGTGTATAGTGTACAAATATGTAGTATACACTTATTGCTGCGAGTAATTAATTCACTCATTTTATTTAGGACTAGCTGTCGCCCGCGGCGCCACCCGCGTGGATGTCGGTTATTGCGATAAAAACTATCCCATAAAAAACATTTTTCTTTTTTTTTATCGAGAAATCGAATGCACCTTCCTAATTATTATAGGTATTATTTATCGAATAGTAGCTGGGCGTTAGGAGTACGGCTTAGCTAGGCAAACTAAAAGGTTAAAGTTCCACAACAAATGTTCTATACCTTCAAGTTTTATGAGTCAACAGAAAATGCTTATCAGACTGACCAATTATTGCACAAACATAGTACTTATGAATGGTATACTCTAGATGGGGACTTGTGATTCCACATTTTCAGTTTCAGAACTTCGATTTTTATAAATCAACAGAAAATGCTCATCAGACTGAACAACTTTTTCTAAGACGTCAAGCCTGTATATGGTATAGTGTAGATGGGCTCTTATGGTCAGTCATGAGGTGTTTCAGATCTTGGATTTTTATAAGTCAACAGAAAATGCTCATCAGACTGAAGAACCATTGCTAAGACGTCAAGTCTGTATATTATTATGGTTTAGTGTAGATGGGCTCTTAGAGTTCCACATCAGATGTTCGAGATCTTCGAATTTTACTCTTGCAACAGAAAATGCTCATCAGGCGTAATGTTTTTTACCAAGCCGCATTTTTTTATGTCTTATAGTTTTGCTGGGCTGTCGGGGTCCTGCATCTGTCGGATGTTCCACTTTCCAAATTCAATTATAGCCTATATGTTGCCCAGACTGAATAGAAATATAACGAAAAAAGTTTTATTTAAATCCGTCGAGTAACTTCGGAGCTTAGCGTGTACAAACAGACAGATATTTTTTTTAGATTCTTGTTCCATTACTGATTCTTAGCTTAAATGAATATTTTTTTGGAAATAATTATATTTAATGTACAGATTTTTTTTTACTCTCTTATTATATGTATATAGATATAGATTTATTGTATTGATAATGATGATGATGCTCGTTTGCCGCCTATTGCAATAAAAAAGGCAGGATCATGTTGTTCTAAAATTACATATGGCTGTCTCTACGAGGTGCAAATTTTAGCAGTGATGCCATGTGTTCCTTTACTAACAGTATGTAGGTTAACAAGAAGTTGGTCTCCTGGCTTATATTGTGGATGAGGGCGTCTGAGTTGGTCCGCATATGCTTTCATCATCCTTCTTCCCCTGCACCAGAACTGCTCCGAGTGCATAGTTGCTGGCTGACAATTTTCTGCTGTACAGGTAGCGAAGGTACCGTGTTTCTGTGATGACAGTCTCGCCAAAAGTGTCTGGAACTGTTCGTCGGTCAAATTGACAGACATCTTGTTGCCTTTGCGATACGCTGTTATACTAGCAATTGTACCCGTGCGCGTGACGTATCTTGCTTTACCGTGCTGTTCGGGCCCACCGTTGGTCACCAGAATTGTAGCTGGGGTTCGTCCGGAATGCAGGGAATCGGCAAGAAAAGATGGCTGGTAGACTTGTACAGCGCTTATTGTACCAATGTGTACAATATACAGGTTGTTTGGCACATGGATGTCCAAATTAAGTAGGGATCTGGTTTGAGCCATTGCCAATGCGTTGGACTCAGGCAAATTAAATTCTGTCTCACAGTTTCAGCGATATAATTTTTTTTAATATTTTAAAGAAAAACCCAGAAGGACTAATATTCAAAAAATGTTAAACGAATATGGCTTTAGCTATCGTAGTGATATTTTTTATTTTAGTTAACTATTGGTACATTTTATTAAAATAATTATTTCTTGTAGAAACCTTGTTAAAAAATTATAACAGGCTGTCAAAGTTTCGAAAAGAGCTAATAACAGAACAAAGTTCAATTTTGTCTGATTAAAAAAAAATAATAATAATAGTGATGGAGGTTTTCAACTTCACTAAAAACTTCTTCAGTTTATACCCTTTAAAATGATGTATCATAAGCCTATAAAAGCATTCACTACATTAAAAAAATGCCAATTATTCTCGACCGACCGAAAACATTAGAAGTTGGCTTTACCTTTTTTTTTTTTTTTTCTTTGGTGTCGGGTTGGCAAATCCTCATGGAGTCCCTCCGCCCTGGGGGATGAGCGAAGGGGACTGTCAGACTCTTACTGACTAAAAATCAACCCGTGTGCCTCATGTACCCGTGTGTCGGAGGGTCGGGTTTCGCCCAAACATACGTCGCAACCCCCCGACGGGTATTGGCCCGCCAGATGGTCCGGCGGGCCTCGAACAAAACCCCCTTGGCGGCGGATGAGGGTGTTGGGCTCCGCCGCCAAAACACCAAGCGACCGCAGAGGATAGGGAGGACGGCAACGCAACACCGCATCTCCTCTTCCTCTGCGGCCTCACCGCGACGCATCGAATGATGCGCCCCCATTTGGTCGCGGGAGATAGGGCGCGCGGCAACGCAACACCGACACGCCTCTCCTCCCGCGACCACGCCTGACTGCGAGGGACAGACAGAACTGTCCCCCGCACCCGCACCGTTGGACGCATCCTGCGCAGGCCCCGTCAAGCCCACGCGGAGCGTCCCCTCCTGGATCCCTCATAGCTTCACCGCGGGTAACCAATCCACGGTTACTGAGCCCCCCCACCACGACAAGGTGGAGATCCCACGGGGGGGAAGTTGGCTTTACCTAAATTGCACCTATTTAAGGAATTGAAATTACGTGAAAAATTAATATGCTGTCTCAGTCTTCCGCAGCACAAAATCTTTTTTTTTACCGTATAATACCTTTTGTTGCCATACAAAAGAAAAAAAAAAAAATTTAATAAGGGAAAAAAATAATATTTTGCGCCCAAGTGATACACTCTACTTTTCATCACTCACTATGAGAAAACAAGAGATGCCTGTTTGTAATATCATTATTTCATAAAACAGAGTACCAACTTAAATTGAAATTAAATAGTATCTAATAAAAAACATACACATTTGAGACATTTTCGCAATTATGAAAATTTATTAGCCTACAGTTTATTCCGCGCGTTTTTAATTTGATTTCTTTTTTTTATGCTTTTCCTATATTTGTTATCGTCAAATTCACCTTCTCTGTAATCAGTAAGATTAATTTTATTGAGCTGTGTAAAGCAAAGGCGACTTAATCTAATGAAGAATATGCAGACATTTTGATGGCATCTGGAAGTGCTAACTCCAATGCACGCGAAGCTCAAAGGATTTACGGAGAGCAGTATCCAAATAGTCGCTTGCCCGATCGCCGTACATTCTCTAATACTTATCGGCGTTAACGGGAAACCGGTAATTTGCAGTTTCAAGAGCCAAGAGTTAATGTAAGACAACATGACGTTTCTAATTGATGAACGCATATTAGAATTATTTAACCAGTATCCTACAAGAAGCATAAGAAACGTAGCTACAATACTTGATTTAAGCATATGGAAAGTTTGGAGTGCTCTTCGTGCGGATGGGAGCCATGCTTTTCTCTACACACCAGTACAAGGTATTTTTTCTATTTAATGTTTTTATACCTTACTTAGTTAGTTAATAAACCAGGCAGTGATGGCCTAGTGGCGAGACTAACAGACTGCAACGCAGAAAGTCTCGGGTTCGAATCCTGGCGTGCACACCAATAACTTTTCGAAGTTATATGCGTAATTTACAGTACGGAGAGCACGTTAAACCGTCGATCCTGGTTGTCATAAGAGCATCTATGGCAGTCGTTACGGAAAGTCAGTACCCTCAAAAATCCTGACACTAGTCTAACTAAAGAGTATCGCTCTCCCTTAGGGTAACGGAGGTCAGATGGCAGACGCTCCGTGGAAAAGTAGATACTTCGCCGTATCTGGTTAGACTAGATAGCGGACCCTGGACTCTTACACGAAAAAGCTGAGGTCGCAACCGGAAATAACGCTAGGATGAAGATGATTAGTTAATAAACCAGTTGTTTGTTTAGTTCTATCCCCTAGCAAATCTTACTTGTTTTTAAAAATGTATCTTCATTTGTAGCAGACAATTTTATTGTATCCTTCTTTAATTAATTCTACCAATTTTCAACAACAATTTCATGTATTCTTTTATTTGTATCAGTTCGAGAAAATAATGACTTTGAGAGACGTATCCAGTTTGGTCGATTTATGTTACATACTGATGTGGATGACGAACATTTCTTGAAGAGTATATTGTGGACGAACGAGTCATGTTTCACAAAAGAAGGGATTCTCAATCTCCACAATCTGCATCATTGGGCTTCACAAAATCCACGCGTGAAAAGATCAAAATCTTTCCAGCGGCGATTTAGTGTCAACGTTTGGGCAGGTGTCATTGGCAACAATTTAATTGGACCACATTTTTTACCAGATACTCTCACTGGCGATGCATATTTGCATTTTTTGCAAAATGACCTGCCCGAATTAGTCATGGATTTGCCAATATTCCAAGAAGGCAGACGAATCATATTTCAAAACGACGGTTGTCCAGCTCACTGGCGACTAGATGTCAGAGAATATCTGGACACTGTATTCTCGAACTCGTGGATCAGGCGAGATGGCAAAATATTATTTTTACCCTTATTAAAAAAAAATTTTTTTTTCTTTTGTATGGCAACAAAAGGTATTAAACGGTAAAAAAAAGATTTTGTGCTGCGGAACTGAGACAGCATATTAAGTTGATTCACGTAATTTTAATTCCTTAAATAGGTGCAATTTAGGTAAAGCCAACTTCCCCCCCGTGGGATCTCCAACTTGTCGTGGTGGGGGGGCTCAGTAACCGTGGATTGGTTTTTTTTTGTCAGAGGACTCTACACCACCCAGCGCCGGGTCGAAACGGGCGAAAACAGACGCCACACCCAAGAGCGGTAAGAGCTACGCAGACGCGACAAACTCGCAGCTGATGGTAGCCATCGCTACCACCCCCGCCACGGACCTGACGGTGGAACAGGCGAGGCAGCTCGAACTCTCAATTGAAGAGAGTATAGTTGAAACTGCCTTCGCCACACCGCCGAATAATGGGCCGGCACTCGCACCTTCCTTTAGGGGCAAACCTCTTGCAGTGGAGGGTGTCCTGAAGTTATGGTGCGAGAACGAACACTCACTAACGTGGCTCAAAAACGCAGTAGCCAAACTAAGATCGCCGATTGTGGGGACCAGGCTGGTCGTCATCAGGCAGTCAGACTTAGCGAAGCGTGTACGCGCAGCGCTGTGGCTGCCGAGGACGATCACCATGAAGCTACCTAAGATCCACCATCTCCTCATTGCCCAAAACCCCTGGTACGCCGTACAAACGTGGCAATTGTACGGCGCATCCTTGCAGGAGCACGGCGTGTACCTTACCTTGGGCAACCCGGAACCCGAGATCCCCAAGATCACGGGACGCGACCGTCGGGTTTCCTTCTTCGCTGGCAGCGTGTACGTAATGTTCCACGCTTCCAGCGGGGGGGAGAGCTCGGCGGCTGTAGGGCCCAAGGAGATGCCGAGTGAAGGTAAGGACACAACGGGACGAGCTGTACCAGCCATCCCAAGCACCTCGGGCATAGCCCGTATTACACCGGCGCCCGCAGCGACTATACAACAACCCACCGCTGCGACGGACGCAAAAGACGAGCACGATTCGTCTGACGGGGAGTCTATGGACAGCAATGTCCTCGATTCTTCGTCAGACTAGAGTCATACAAACTAACCTCCAGCATAAACAAATTGCAACGGCTACCCTACGCAGGCTGCTGGAGGTTAATCAACAGACAATAGCCCTAATCCAGGAGCCGTGGATTAGAGGCGACAACATATGTGGTCTAAACAACATCGGAGGTAAGCTACTGCACAACTGCTCGGTCACTAAACCGAGAACATGCATATACATTCCCCGAACAATACCAGCACTGTTGCTAACCAACTTCTGTTCTAGAGACCTCACTGCCGTAGGACTCCAAACAGGGCCCAACAAACAGATGTTAGTACTAGCTTCGGTCTACATGCCTGGCGATGAGGACATACCATCAAAAGAGCTGGCCGAGCTGGTGCAGCACTGCGAGGACCACGGCTGGCAGGTAATCATCTCGGCGGACGCAAACGCGCACCATCCGCTGTGGGGAAGCCCCGACGCAAACAGATGAGGTGAGATCTTGACTGAATACATCTTTTCAACAAATCTATCTGTAGTTAACAACGGTTCGGAGCCCACCTTTGTTAGCTCCAGATATCAAACCATAGTAGACATAACGCTAGCATCGGATGGGGCCGCGGAACTTGTCACAAACTGGCATGTGTCCGCTGAGCCATCCTTCGCAGACCACAGACGAATCTGCTATGACATACGAGTGCAAGAGAACGTCCAAAAACCTAGGCGCAACCCTCGCAGAACCAACATCGCGAAATACAAGACGATTCTCGTATCACAGGTAGACAAATCCTATTTTAAGGACATGTCGACCAGCACTGACAACATAGAACATAACACCAACTTACTAACAGAATGTATACAAACAAGTTATCAACAAGCCTGTGCACCCACACTCCCAAAGTCGTCTAGCAAAACCCAGTGGTGGGGAAGAGAACTAGAGGGACTCAGGCAAAACCTGAGGAAACTCTTTAACAGGGCTAAAAACACGAGAATGGAAGCAGACTGGCTCAAATACAAAGAAGCCCAGTCACACTACAAGAAACGCATAAGATTCCGCAGAGGCGAGTCCTGTCGGCGTTTCTGCAGCGGTATAAACACCACGAATGAAGCAGCCAGGGTGAAAAAGATCTTGTCTCAGGACAGCAACAAAACCCTTGGCGCCATTAAAAAGCAAGATGGAACCTACGCAACTACGGACGCTGAAATTAGCCAAGTGCTAATTGAAACTCACTTCCCAGGTTGTGAAGTAACCAATGACCGTCTGTGGGACGAGTCAGACTACAGACCACCGACCCAAACAGACTGGCTGGTAGCCGAAAATGTGGTCACCACAGACCGGCTGATATGGGCAATAGACAGCTTCCAGGCATTCAAATCCGCAGGCCTGGATGAAATCATACCAGCATTCCTAAAGTGGGGATGCACAACGATTGTGCCGCACCTGCTCGACATCTACAGGGCCTCAATAGCGCACAGATACATACCTTGCAGGTGGAGGGAAGTTAAAGTCATATTCCTCCCAAAACCTGGCAAAACTGACTACTCACAAGCGAAAGCATACAGACCCATCAGCTTGACCTCCTTCTTTTTGAAAACGCTGGAGAGACTTACGGACCGATACCTCCGTGAGGGCGCATTACTGCGCAATCCACTACACCCACATCAACAGGCCTACAGAAGTGGCAGGTCAACTGAATCGGCGCTGCATTCCGTTGTGGGAACCATTGAAACAGCGCTCACCAACAAGTTAATGACACTGGGGGCCTTCATTGACATAGAAGGTGCCTTCGACAAAACTAAGTTCAACAGTATCAGCCGGGCCCTCGAAAAGTTCGGAGTTGAGCAAACCCTTAGTGGCTGGATTGATCAACTGCTGAAACAGAGGGCAATACAATTCACGGTAAACTCCACCACAAGGGGCATAGTTGCAAAAGGCTGCCCACAGGGAGGTGTACTCTCACCCCTGTTGTGGAACATTGTGGTGGACGATCTGTTACGGAACTTAAACGACAGACGATTCTTCACGGTCGGCTATGCAGACGACATCACCATCCTGATCAAAGGTGACTCAGAAGACACGATCCGAAATCGGATGCAAGCAGCCATCAGGATCATGGAGGAATGCTGCAACCAACATGAACTGACGGTTAACCCCAACAAAACGGAGCTAGTACTTTTCACCAACAAAAGGAAAACCCATATGAGCAAAACACCAAAACTCTTTGGAACGGCGCTTACCCTATCGAATGAAGTCAAGTACTTGGGCGTAATACTTGACCATAAGCTAAACTGGGGCAAGCACATTAGCACAAAAACAACAAAAGCATGCACAATCATCTGGCAATGTCGGAGAATCATAGGCAAAAAATGGGGTCTCAAACCATCAATTACCCTGTGGATCTACACTGCCATTATACGCCCCATGCTTACGTATGGTGCAGTAGTGTGGTGGCCACGCACGCAACTAAGCACAATCACAAAAAAGCTACAGAGCCTTCAACGCCTAGCTTGCTTGGCCACAACAGGCTGCATGAAGAGCACCCCAACAGCCGCCTTGGAGATACTACTGGACCTAAGACCGCTGCACCTAATGATCCAGCAGGAAGCTGGCGCTGCAGCAATCCGTCTAGACAAGCTCGGGCTATGGAGAAAGGATGATCGAATTACTCACGCACGCCTAAATGGGACCTTAACCAAAGAGATCCCGATGCTAGAGGCCGCTTGCGATCTCATCCCTAAAACTTTTGTCTTTGACAAAAAATATCGCATCCAATTGTAGGAGGAACACAAAGACTGCTCTGGTATACACGAAGTCAGAGTATACACAGACGGCTCAAAAACGAAGACCGCCGCAGACCAACTGGCACGGCAAGTATCGGACACAATGATAATGGGACCCGAGTCGATTGTACCGATACCAGCAAGCCAAATCAAAACGTGGCTACGTGAGAGAACTGCACATGAACACGAAAAACAGTGGGCAAACATAAAAGAATGCAGACAAACAAAAGATGCCATCCCCTGCTTGAACAAGCGACTCTCACACAAGCTGCTGCATTCTAATAGGAAAACACTAAAGCATCTGACGGGTCTAATAACCGGCCACTGTCCACTCAACAGGCACCTATTCAACATAGGTGTTACGGACAGCCCACTGTGCAGGGGCTGTATGGAAACCGAAGAAACACCCGCTCACATCATTCTGCACTGTGCAAGTGTGAGCGATCAACGGGCAAAGCTGCTGAACAACCCCAGAACCATGAGTGAAGCTTTAAACGACACCAGCCAACTAATGGCTTTCTGGAAGGAACTAAGGTGGTATGAGTAGTCGGCGTCAATGAAGTCGCCACATACGCACAATGGCCCAAATAAGTGGCTAAGTGCGGAAAACCCAGGACCAACTATAACTATAACTATAGGTGCAATTTAGGTAAAGCCAACTTCTAATGTTTTCGGCCGGTCGAGAATAATTGGCATTTCTTTTTATTTAATGAATGCTTTTGTAGGCTTATGATACATTATTTTAAAGGGTATAAACTGAAGAAGTTTTTAGTGAAGTTAAAAAACCTCCAGCACCATTATTATTATTTTTTTTAATCAGACAAAATTGAACTTTGTTCTGTTATTAGCTCTTTTCGAAACTTTGACAGCCTGTTATAATTTTTTAACAAGGTTTCTACAGGAAATAATTATTTTAATAAAATGTAGCAATAGTTAACTAAAAAAAATATCACTACGATAGCTAAACCCATATTCGTTTAACATTTTTTCAATATTAGTCCTGGGTTTTTCTTTAAAATATAAAAAAAAAAATCATATAGCTGAAACTGTGAGACAGAATTTAATTTGCCTGAGTCCAACGCATTGGCAATGGCCCAAACCAGATCCCTACTTCATTTGGACAACCATGTGCCAAACACCCTGTATATTATTACTCAATCGACTTTACACCCTTAGACCAAGAGGACGAAAGGGAAGGAAGTCGCCTAAACAATATCTTTGCTCAAGAAGTCCCAAATAACTATTCAAAGTAGGACGTAGCTTTCGAATGCAATCTGATATAGATTAACAAATAGTGCTTGATTCTACGGATGCCATTCACCTTTGGAGAACCTTAACATCGACTTTTAATTTATGCCGTCGTTTGATCAGAGCCATCTAGTCCAAAACACAGGAACTTGCTGAAATAGATGAATGCTTACATCATTAACGTTATGATCGTTAAACTAAGTTGCTTAGTAATTAATGGGTCCGTACATAATGGAGTAAGTAGTATATTGATGATGTTTCCTATTAGGTGTGTTACAATACCTAATTGCAGCCAATTCTAATAGTGCATTGTTTTTAGCAGAGTATCTAGTAATATGGCGTATGACTGCACGTATGGCGAAATGGTTTAAGCAATCGTCTCGCCATTGAACACTTTGTGTGACCTATTAATTGTTTTGAATCTGGGTGTACTTTTTGTCTGCTGAATGAAGATTTGTATAGACCCTGCAAAACTAATTTATCAGTTTAGTAAGTACTGCCTTTAAAGAAATATTTTGTGAATGTAACTTTAGCAATACCTTTTACAGAACAAGAAGTTACGCAAACACTAAAATAACAGCAACTATATTTTACGCCTTACTGCCAAACTTAAACTAAAAAAGTAGAGCAGTAAAATGTTTGATTCTAAGAAGGTATTTTCAAACCACGGAAGAGGTTTTTATAGCTTAGAAGTTGAGAACTAGATTTCAAACAAAACCAATACTTATTAGTGGACCAAATAAAAGTAACAAAAGCATACAAAGCGAAGTGTTACGAGAGAATGAAACGGACATACTTTAAGTCAGAACGGTGTAATGTTAGAAGAAGACTAAAAGATTCTGGAATATCGTAAATCATTGCACATGAAGCGCGAAAAGGTTGACAGGTCTAAAGATTTATCTTTTGCTAGATTTTACTCGTTTTGATGCGATACTATATTATATTCTTTTTCACTATCTTAGCTCCGATTTAAGACTACCACGCTTGTCAATGTTACTTAAGAAGTGTGTAACCACTTTAGTTTCGTCGATGAAATGTCCTTTTTGCAGTCAATTTTTGAATACAGCTTCTTGTTAAGTTTGATTTAGTTATTGATTATCTTGTCGATTGTTTCAAGGGACAAAACTCCCTTTTTTCTAAATCCGTTGATTGCTCCACGGGACAAATGTCCCTTTTTTCTGAAGCCGTAGACTACGCACAAGTAACTTATGTCCCTTTTATTAAAACTTATTGGATTGCGCTATATTATCTCAGAAGACGCGTAATGAAATGAGCTTTCGAATGATACCAAATAACACTAAATAATATACATGTAGTCCACGCAAGGGCTGTATGAAGTGAAAATTTGAAATATTTTCCCGCCATTTTTGAGCGCGATTTTATACTTCTGACATGTTCTTTTTTTCTCGTCGTTTTTTATGAAGGGAGGTATATAAGTATTATACACGGTTAGAAAGGTTATTTAATTTACTTTTAGAGGAACTAAATATAATTAATAGAAACATTTTAATTTTAAATACAAAAAATTAAACAAAGAATTGATTGTTAATTGCCGCCAATTTACGTATTTTTTTTAATACCTTTTAATGTTATACATCTGATTCAAACCTACATAAGTTTCTTGCCAATTAGATTTCCAAGCAAAAGAACCATTTCCGATAAGAAATACTCTTACTGGAATGTGCACAGTTGTTTACTTTTTCCTGCCAAAAATAACCTGAATATCCGCAAAATTTTTGGTAATCAATATCTCATGAATAATATGAGTATTATACATCATATGATAGGTTTATTTATATACTCATAATAAAAAAAATAACACAGAGCATAAATGTAACCTTATCAACATACATATGTATTTACATTCAATAAAAAAGAAATGCCGTTTTTACGATAATTGTTTGTAAAAATCTCTTAAATTAAAGTAATATACAATATTTATGATTTTTTTGCTGTTACTTCGTAAATAATTAGTTTATATACAATAAAAACATAAAAGTATCATATATAATTATAATATTTGATTACAGTGATGTTATTAATCCATAATTACGCCCTGCGCCTAAAATGCAAAGTCAGCGAAATAATATTTTTTTCACATGCTAATATCTAAATAACTTTTCAAGCAAGTATTGCTATAATTTTATATATTTGTTAAGATAATATCACCAGGTATATAACAAAACAAAAGGAACCAAGGTTCAACTCGTATTGTTATCACGATAAACAATTGTTTCGACTAAGTCGTTAAAAGTCGTAATTGTTTACTTAGTATCCAGTTCGGCCCCTCGCATAAAGTAAACACTTCATTCAAACGTAGTGTATTTGGGATCATATGAAAGAATAATTCATTAAGTTGAACAAAATCATCACTTCAGCACCCTCACGCTACAAACCAATAAACAATGACTGATTTATTGAGCTTGCCCATCAAGTGCTCGGCGGTGCGTTAGCCGTAAGCACTTGGGATTTTTAGGTACCTACGCGAAACGACGCAGCGGTTATTGGGTTTCCATATAATTACTTTTACATCTGGGGCATGGCAGTTCCCCCGCCAAGTCGAGAAAATAAGCGGCACGGCCGTTAACCCTTTTCTCGAAGCATTATGTTTGTCCCGCATCACATCACCTCAAGGCTTCGTGCATATCAGTTGTCATCGCTCACATGGGACACTCAATGAAATAAAATGTTTATTTGCATTGTGCGCATGCGCAAAGTTACTCTGACGTTACTTTCGTTTTTAATATTCATGTAGACCAAAATATGGCTACCTTAGACTTGTTCTATATTCCAGAAATAAATTCTACATCACGGTATATTTTCCAACAGGACGAATTCTGTCCATACATGCTGTAACAAGCTGAAATGAATAATGGAAAACCATTTACACATAAAGCTGTGTGCTCTACGTATTATATGTTGATACTCAAAAGACGATGTTTCTTCATAAAATATGAGCCGATTTCTTTTCCTGAGTAGCATTTTTGCTATATAAAACAATTTTAAAGCTAGCTGACAGAATTGTAGACCGCAGGGTAGCCTAGATTAACTGTCTAAGTAGCTTCGCCATAATAAAATGAGATCTTCTACGATAACATTACATATAATTACCATTAACAACATTAACATTATGTATAATTTAAAGCTGTGCTTTAGTCCACTGTGTCTCATACGCACATTGCCGCTTTATTCACGTTAAGGTTATATGCCGAATAAGGGTAGGTATAATATAATTCGTCATGTTTTAGTTCCTTGGTGGCCATTCAGGTAAGTTTCTATTACTGTAAGTCCCGAATAAATCATCTGGTTAGTAGCAACGGATTTTATTAGCCTTTGCCTAAAACATGAAATAGATTTTTTTTTTCTTTACCGTGAATGATTCTGCAGATAACGTGATAATTGTTTGATAGCTAAAATGATGTAGTTTATCTTTGAGCTATTTCCATTTGAATGTCCATCAGCGTCGTTTTATTTCAAGATCGTAAATGTTATCCATCTGGTCATTTTTGCAGTCGCAGCATTGTCTACTAAGATATTATAATGTATAGTATCAACTATAGCACAAATATGGTGTTTACTCAGGATTAGATGAATCTAAAATACCGCCTATCACTTTACATATACCGCACCCGGGCCCTACCTCTGGTGGTTCGATAGATTTAAATTTAATCGGAACTATAAAAAATATTGTATTTAAATGTGAGAGTGAGCATAACTAAACTCAGCTAGAAGTTTTACATGAAGTTAACCACTGCTACGATGTTGTGTTTAAATCCTAGGAAAACCACTTTAGACATAAAAGCTATTTTATAAAAACTATTTCTCTTATTTCTCTTTCTACAGATTAAAGATTTTATATAAAATGAGACCATACTTGTGCGAGGAACTCCGAATGCAACTGGTGGAATCCCTAGTTCTTTCTAAACTCAATTACGCTGACACTGTCTTCGGACCTAGACTCTTAGCTAGAACTCACCGTCTCATTCAACGCGTCCAGAATGCTTGTGCCCGTTTTTGTTTCTCGATTCCATTTAGAAGTCATGTTACACCATTCTTAAACCAGCACTTCATGTTAAAAATGAAATCGCGCAGGAAACTACACTTAGCATGCCTTCTCTTTGGTCTCATCAAGTACAAAGAACCTAGCTATCTATACAACAAGCTCAATAGGGTGACGAGTAATAGACAGTGTTCGGGTAATTATGTAAAATAATGATAAATTTATAATTTTAATTTGATATCTATAGATTCGTAATATCGTATGTTAAATGATGGGTAATACATAATGTTAAGCTTATTTTTAATTATATCTAATTTTGTTATCTAATATTGTTGCAATATTGATAAAGCTAATTAATTACTTTAATTATATTTTAATAAATTAGTAACCTAAGTTGACTAAACTTCATTGTTTAGCAACTTGAACTGTATTACCATGTAATATAATTTATAAAATAATATGGCACATGATCAGGCTTACAGCGCGTCGTCATAACAAACATCCCAACAGTCTGTCAGCACTCAGCAGCGCGATGGATGGCCGGCTGGCTCCCGGATGGGACTAGTGTGGCGGCGCAGCGCGTCGTGGTCACGAACACCCGCAGTCTTGCTGGGGAGGGATGGGGCTGCCACTGCCACCTTAACGCTCGAGATCTGAAATAAAATTCCTTGTTATCCTCCTGTTTACGTTATTAACTTAAATAATTATTTATTTTAACTTAGGTATACATGTATTCTCACGAACGCAAACATTCTGTTCTCATTGATAAATGACTCATTTACATACCCTATCAGTATGACCGGTGGTAGTGTTATCTCCATTTCTCCTCCGTACAAATTACGTAGATCACATCGCTGCTTCCGTCACACATATTCGTATCGTAGGCATGTTTCAAAGGGCCAGGCTTGAGTATCGCTGCCCAGGCACAGTATGACAGTTATTTGCAGAAATCTGAAATTCAAAACATTAGTTATTCCAACAGTCGTGTGTTTAAGTTATTGAAATAGTTATTGAATGTGTTTATAATGCAGCTGAAACTGCGTTATAAACAAATTTAATAAATAAATATTTAGAGATTTTAGAATTAATTATTATGGTTACGATTTACCCATGTTTGAGTCTGTGCCAATATTATATTATAATGATATACTTTCTAATTCATTTGATTCTTATCTTTGAGTAGGTATTTATTGTTTGTTGCGTGCGGGTGATTCATTGCGCGTATAACGTGCATAATTTCAAGTGCGATCGTCCGAGAAAAATGTTAGTGTCGCGTCAAGAGGCGGTGACAGGCGGTGACCGCCTCTGATGGTGTGTGCACTTGCTCCGCTTCGTCGTGAGCGAGCGCCGAGTGTTGGACCTCACACCCGCTCGCCCCTCGCCTCCCGACAAGGCGGACGCGGCGATAATTTAGAATATGCAACAATGTGTATACCTATATAATTAATGTAGGTACGTGCATAGGTACACATCAGCTGACGGCGAGTCTGCACCACAGTTTGGCGCGCTTCTATAATTATATTATGTAACTATATCATTCATAGGTATATTTATTTATTTTATTTTATTTATGCAACTAAGTATGTGTGTATATTTTCACTAATAAATAACGGAGGCAAACTTGACTTCAAAAGTCAGTTCATTATTAATCTTCTGTCTGTATAAAATGCTTACGTTACTGACTGACTGACAGACACGCTACAGCCGAAACCACTGAGCGCAAGTTTCAAGAGAGGATTTTTGGAAATTTCTCCCCTAAAGGGGTAAAACAGGTTGTCAGAGTTTGTATGAAACTTTTTATTGCTTCAATTACTTCAAACTTTGTATATTGGTTCCTCAAATGATGTTAGTGTGTTCACTACCTAGTAAATATATAAATCATTACGTTACTGACTGACTGACCGACACGCTACAGCCGAAACTACTAGGCGCAATTACGAGCGAAGCAGCGGGCTGAAAGGCAAAAACTAGTCATAGTATAAGATCTTTTTCTGTAAATTAATCTAAGCAGACAGAGGTATATTTTTCTTGTAAAACCTGGAGGTAAAGACTTGCTGGCTAATGTGACTAATGTAAGGTTTATTGTGTTGTTAGAAGAATTCCAACATTACTGTAATTTATCTTGTGATCGGTCGGTCAGTCCGGTGGTAATGGAAGTAACAGATATGTAAGGTAGGTCAATCTGAATAATATAACAATAATAATAAATCCATGGCTATTCTTCATAGAGCTGTTATGAAGGCTCCTCGATAGGTGTCCTATCACATACTAGATTAAAACTCTCAAAAGGCCTTTGCGCGTTGGACCTATGTCTCCCTGTACGCCAGCTAAAGGGCCGTGTACATTTTTAACACCATAATTATATTAGAAAAGTACGTGAGATAGAGAAACAAATAATAATTATAAATCTTTATTACAGACACAGAGATCCATAGTTGACAATAAATGAATATACATTCATGGTATAAGTAGACAAAATTAAAATTAAATATTAACATTTTAAGAAGTAATATCCACCCAACGTCATCGGTATGTGACAGTTAGCAGCAGTCTCTTGCTAAGGCTATTAAGCGAAAGCGAAAAACGCAATTATTTTGCGGTATATAGCGTTTAACGTGTCTATTCGGGTTTCAAAAAATCATCATTCTGGAAGCACTGCAATATCGACCAAAACCAATCAAATATCTAAATATATTGTTGTTGGCAATTCGTACGTCATTGTGCGACCTTATAGTGTAATTAGCCTAGAGTTGGCATGTGTATAACAGTCTGTCTGTCAGAATGTTTTAAATAAAGTAAGTTTCACATCATGTTACCTACAACACACAGAGAACGTCTCTGTCTTTTAATATTCAATCTAGAAGTATGAACCATGATTGAATTTCTCTCTTCTATAATGCAAAGGAAGAAAAGCTATAGGTATGAATAGTATGTAGTCCCGACTGTCGTTGAAAAAGTAAAATAGGTATATGCAAAAAGTTTAATATCCTACTTATTTTCTCCTTGTAAATTTTTTGGTTTGTTTTATTTTTTGGTTCTTTAAAAAGACAACTCCCGCACTAGGAAGAAATTCCTGTGTCGCGAGGGACTTTACAAACATTCAATCAACGGACAAAAAGAACATCCAGACTCGAGACAACAATTTGTGGATCACGCATAGTGTTGTCTCGTGTGGGAATCGAACCCACGATACGCGGCGCAGTACCAGGCGGCGAGGAGACCGCTTATACCACTACGCCAACCGTGCAGTCAAAAATGGCGTTTAAAAATCATGATACTTTAACTACATTGTAAACAGGGCAAAGCTTTAGCAATACATCACGGAAAGAGCTGCTCCATCAAGCAAGAAGTTGTTTATCTGAAACATCAGTTTATTATAAAATGCAAATTGCTAATGCCATGGGAAATTACCTTTTATATTTACTCATTGAAGGAATTTTATGAAAGTCTCAAGACAGAGATATATTTCATGTTCTGTTCTGTGTTATAAACATTGTAGGTATTAAATTTGCTTAAAATAGCGGTGACAGAAAAACGCTAGAATATGAAACATGTGACTATTTTAAAAATAAATAACAATACATCTAAGGACTGGACGTGTTGATCTTTGCCCTATACCTCATGTTTGAAACAGCTCATATTTTGTGCAATTTCGAAAAATATTTTTTATATTATCGACCTCAAGCCCTCCTTATGGGTTTGCACTTTACTTAACATAACGTAATGGTGTGTGATGTTAAAGTAACTAATTTATTTTATTGGCTTTTCCTGTTTTTGGATATTTTGGTTGCTTTGATTCAACAACTCTCGTTACTTATTAGAGTAGGTATTGTTATGGCCGGCTACACTAATCCTATAACAGAAATAAACCAAACGCCTGACCTTGTGGCTTGCCAAAATAAATGCAAAATTAGCTGTGGGGCTTAAAGTTACCCTATTCATTCCAACATTAAGTTTTAATTGTGTGCTTAATAAAATACGAAGCTAATGAACAACTTCTCTGTTTCCGCTGTAAATGCGTTGGCGGCAAATTCCAGTAAAAGTCAGCCATTTTTATGATTTAGGTATGTTTGTGTTCGCTAAGTTTTATTGAAATGAAGTAAAATACAAAAATATGAAACGAATTTAAAGTAAACCGTTGTAGCGTAACCTCGCTACTGCTAGTACGCAAAGTGTTCTAAGTGTAAAACTTGCAGTCTTTTTCAGATAAAAAATGCACATCCATGAACATATTCGGAGTTCTTGATGTTCGATGTTTCAAAACTGCAGTAGTTTGAACAATCTTAATGCATAATCCGTATAAACATTACATTAAAATGTAGCAAGTAGCTTGGCGTGAATTTGCAAAAACGCAATTATTTTATGATCTATCAAGGATAAACTTAAACCCATATTTGTGGCATAGGATCATTTACCGCAACAAAATTATTCTTCGTTTGTTTTACGTACTTTATGGATCTTCTTTTTTGTAATTCTAGAAGTAAGAATATGGTTTTTTTTTACTACCTTGCTTGTATTCAGTTTACATTATTAATAAAAAAGATTTGAAATGTTATGCTATTATAGGTTAAATAATATTCATGGTGAAAATCTCATCTCCTTAAAGTTTTATAAAACACTAGCTTTTGCCCACGGCTTCGCTCGCGTAAATTCGGGGTTCTCTAGTTATTGTATATCATCTATGTTCGGGGTACTTAACACAAATATCCTTTATTGGGCGGATACTTCTATAATTGTCGTTTTAACTGTTTAAGAAATATAACTCCAAAAAGTATTTACACATACACACTACATAGTACTAAGACTTAGTACTTAGTTCTCAAAATGTTATCCGGTATCAGTGACGTTTCGCTAGAGTGCTAATATGGTGACTGTGATTTGTCTGTCAGAACCATTAAAATTTAACCAAATACTCGACAATCCGAATTTTGCAGATATATGTTGTCGACTCGAAATCTTTAATTTTTAATGTTTTATTATTCAGGTAAGTTTTCGATCGAGTCTACCCCTTGACGAAATTATTACCATAGATTGACATACATTTGACATTGCAATGTAAGCGCAGTCAGTCGGTTCCAATGTGAAACATTCCAAAATCAACAACTACTTACAACAAATAGAAAATTAACTAAAAAAAATTTTCCAGCGGACTAAATTGTAAATCTAAACCATACTCAAGTGCACTTGAACACACAAAAATGTCATCAAAATCGGTCCAGTCGTTTAGGAGGAGTTCAATGACATACGCACACAATAATAATAATAATAATATTTATTTGCACAATCAGTATTACCATGTTGTCTTTAAAATAAATGCATTAATCAGTTTACAGAGTTATGAAATAATGATCCCATGCTAGGAAATTCCTGTGTTATGGGGGCATCCATCCGTCCGTCGTTATAAATGTATTACAAAGTTACATACAGGCGTTTATATATGTGATCAAACATTGTAGGCACAAGAGTATTGGGACAAATAACAAAAATAAGGAAAGAAATAAAAATCAATGTGTGTGTGCGGGTTGTGTGTATGTGCGTGCTTGCGCGCGGTGTGTGTGTGTGTGTTTGCGTGTGTGTGCATGTGTGTGTGATTATAGCAGGCGAGCAGATACTTTTTAAATTTTCGGTGGTTTGATAATGTCTTCTGTGTTATCGTAATCCAAGCCTAGGAGAAATTCTTTAGTGTTACGCTTACATTGATATGTGTTTAATGTGTGTATGTTTAATTTCGATTGAAGTTTATTGTATAACAATGAGCTTAAAAATGGATAGTGACGCTGTGCGAAGGTAATTAGGTGTTAACACGAGGTTTTGGGCTGAAATAATGTCTGAAATAATGTGGTCTATATACCACGTGATATATATCCCGTAGGAACAGTACAAAGTAATTATAGTGACCACGAATGTTTAAATTCCTATATATAAAGATATGTTCATCATACAAGGAAGAAGTTCTTGATAAGTTTCGAACACCAAGAAATTCATCAAACTTGCTATGAATAACAAATCGTATTTTTGATTTCATTAAACAAACTTTTGAATACGTTTCTCATGTTTTTAAGCTCCTCAAAACATGTTTTTTACATCAGTAAAAGTAACGCAATAAGAAAATAAGGTATGTAAACGAACAAAACTTTGTGTTGCAGATCTATATCTAAACACAAACTATGTACATACGTAGGTGTAATTTTATCGATGCATCTACTTATGTACGGTCGGTCACAATATTTGATGTATCCATGGATCCCAAATCCATTACTACATACTACGCACATAAATGTTTGACTTGAGTGGGGATCGAACCTTCGACCTTCGTAGCAGCCGCTTACACTCCCGCTGGCAGTGCAGTTCAAAAACAAAGACCATTAAAACTTATATTGCAATGAAATTGTAAATAGGAGGAAAAACACGTCACGCAACGATCCTCACATACCTCTCTTGCTTCATTCACTTCCATCAAGTTTCTTATGCATGCTCTTCTAAGGTATGTCAGGATCGTTGCAAATGGCGTTCCGTAGTCTCTGCCTACCCCTCCGGGAAACAGGCGCGAGTCTATGTAAATATGTATGTATGTAACACGTCACGCTTTAGAGAGTGGCAATTTGGAGATTTTGGTGTCAAATTTGAGCCTGTGTTTGAACCTCGGCAGAAGCATACTTAAATAATGTGGTCTATATCGCGAGACGAAGCCACAAAAATAACAAAACCTCCAAATAAATCCATGCACTCTTACGTAGTATACTGACCACAGCATGAATATTTAACCTGACCGCATAGTATGTGCTCATATAATCGTTCAACTAAACGTCCCACATACATGTTACAAATCTTTATTATTATAATAGTTTGATATTTTTTGGGTTAAACACGCATATATCAGGAACGAGTGGTCTGATAAGAATATATTTTTTATGTTGGATAGCCCGTATAAAGAGGAAGGTTGTATGCTAGAAAACATCACAGTATGCAATACGAGTGAGGAGCAGTAACCCTAAATAACGCGAGTGTAACCTCGAGCTCAGCTAGTTTCAATATACTTATATACTTGATTGGCATTTGCGATGGCTGTATTGAAGAAAAAATTTCGTTTCGTTATGATAGATGACGAATTGTAAAAACGTGTGCCTTAGTCACGGTAATATAATGTAATATTACCGTGCCTTAGTCGATTTTATCGCCAAATGGTGTGAGTGATAAAATAAAGTGAGGACTAGAGGAGGACGAGGTTAAATTTAAATAGTTTATATACTAGGATAGTGAAATATTTTTACACTACAGGTGTTTCATCTATTTTACGATGTTTTAAAGTTAGTGTAGTATACTAGTTTTCCTAAGTGATATAATCCATTACTTGTTAATGGGAATGATGCGTCGTCTAATTTTAAAGCATAATTAAAATAACTATGCCTGTTTATCTGTCTACAGGAAAATAAATTGTGAGATCCATACATGCAGAAGTATATAGTCCTACAAAAAATAGCTACTGTTGCTAGAGAAGGCGGTAAACTTACAAAATTAAATAAATTGTAATATCTTTATAGAAAGTTTGTAATTTGACAGTAAACTTAGACAACTGCAGCAATATTGTCAAAGTTGTTTTCAAATATCCACTCCACGACTCCATACTACATGTGAATTACATTAAAACTTCAATGAAATACACTCTTCCAAATTCATACACACGAAACATAAGTGTTTAAAAGTAAATCTTAAACGGTGCTTCAAGCTTTTTAATATTAAATACCATTTTAATTGTCTAAGGAGTTCAAAATTACATATTAATAAATAAAGAAGAGATCTAAAACGATTAATTATCTAAATAACTTTTGAAGAATACTTGAGCTTAATCTTATCATCTGTAAGTTGATTTTAATCTAGATATAAAGTTTTATATAAAAGCAATCCCTTCTTTGAGTTGTGGTTTGATCTGAATTTATTTTCTTTGAAAACGAGTTATAATGTTCTAGTATTAAGTTATGAATCGTTTAATCCAAAATGCTACTTAACACAAATTGGAGTAATCTGTGTTGTGAAAAGATACCAAAACTGATTTGGTTTATGTGAGAAATTGTCATCTGCATAATATATTTTATGATTAAAGCTTGAAATACATGGAAAAAGGTACATACCTAGTGAAAGATATATTTTTTAACATTAATTAGTGTTGTTTGTGTAATCAGTGACAACCGAATCGGTACAACTAGAAATAGGCGATCTTATATTGCAAAATGTAATTTCATTACTTCTTACAAGCTTCTACAGGCTTCACTTGCTATATAAGGAAATATGTTGCTTTATTAAATCCTGTGAAATTTTATTATCTTTTTTTAAACATGTAGTGGGTATGCAATCTTAATTAACTTAAAGTCCTTCAACATAATTGAAATTAAAAAGAAAATCAAGTTCCAAGTACATTTATCAAAACAATTTCAAAACGCATAAAAATCTAACTTATGATCCTTATTAAGGTATTTTAATAAAAAAGTACGATTCTCATATCTCTTTGATGCAACGAAACTTAATATAAAATACAAGCGTAGGTATTCCAAATTACTTACTTATTGTGTCAATAGCAACTCTTTAAATATATTAGACCCAAAACTCGGCCACTCGGATGGCATTTAGCCTTACCTCATACAGGTCGTCAAGCGTACACGACTCCGCGCAGGCTTGCGGGGCTCGTTAGTAATGGCCCATCGTCTGTGGAGGAGCGCCACAACCGCATTTATTCGTGCTTGGGTCTATAAATCCCCACCTTGTCAGATTGTCTCTGAATCTGCCTACCTGATTTCAAATTAAATTATGTCGGCACATGTATTGACCCTAGATAATACGAGAATGTGAATGCACACAAATTCAACACCTGGTCTGTTTAATTGAATTCAGTGCCAAATTCGTTAAGTTTTAAAGCTTTTTGTGTAATTGTACACGCGGGTTTAATCGTTTACACCTGCTCTCTATCAGAACAAAGACATAACTATGATAATATTACGGTATGAAATGCTCCTGAAGCCGCTTATTGTCATTATTTTTTACATATACTTACAGCTGATTTAAAGAGCACGTGTGCACAATGTAATAAAATAATCGTTATAGTTCAAAGCTAGCAAGACCGAAAAATACTCAGACCGAAGTCAAACGATTCCGTTTATTAAATAACTCAGTTCCAATAATTATATATATTATTATTATATTTTTATGGACATATATATGTAAGTATATAGTAACACGTGTCGTTAGTATGTTATAGGTACGATGTTGTCGGAAAATCATATTAACTTTCATATTTGTTTTAATCCACGTGTATAGTATTCGAAATAGAATTAGTAGTACGAGTATTTACATGCAAAGCTTTGTGCGTCGTTGAATCCACCTTTTTGTTTAATTTGATATAAAGACACAATGCAAACTCTTAAGGACGCGTTTACGCATGTATCAAAAAACCACACATTTCCGGTACATTTTACGACAATTTTAGATAATAACTAATAAAACTAATGATTACGATAAATTGATTACGTTTTTATCTATAAATCAATCTGAAAATAAATAAAAAATATTTAATTATTAATAATGTAAAATCGATTCGAAACTGCCTCTTAAATAAAAAATAGGCATATACTGCTATTTTTGGGTACAATTTTCTCTCTATTTTTACATTTATTTAGATTTTCAAAGTTAGAATAGGGTAGTTAATATAGTCAACTCAAAAACAATCAGAAAATATTTCTCAAAATATTGTAAATTGCCTCAAAATAAGCAAAAAATCATCTTAAATTTTTCTTCTATTTTGCTCGCATTCGTGTGTCTTAATGTGTGGCAATAAGGGTCGTTTTATTTGGCCACTTTCTTGATTTATATATCCAAATTCTGCAATGAGATCTCAGTCTGCGCTTGAGCGCCGTCGGGAGTGGACTCTATGTCGCTTGTCGCTGCAGCCCGAAGTCGAAAAAAGCAATATACGAACACAAAATATTCGCTAAAATCAATTTGATACTTCTCGTATTCTGTGCGAATTACGTACAAGGTAAGTTTCTTATTTTTTTATATAAACGGACATTATTACTTTATTTTCTCCGATATGTTGATTCAGGATATATTTCGGTATTTAGATATTATTTTGTTTCTTGCGTTGAAATCTGGTAAGATTATCTGGACTGATGGTATACCACCCCGTTCAAGTGTTGCGACTGGAACTCATAAAAGAGTAGACCGAGTTATGTCAGGTTGGGGTTCATTTTATTTGTTTTGGTGAGACCCTACCACTGGTACTAGTGAACCATAGATTATACACTTATACTGGTAGAAGTAACCTTCCAAGGTTATTCGATAAGTCTTGCTGGTACTCATATGTGAGGAAAGCTAGGCATGCCGAGTTTGGGCTCATTTTGTTTGTACATAAGAGACCCTACCACAAGAACTTATGAAGTAACCTTCCAGGGTTATTCGATGACTCTTGCTGGTACTCATATGTGAGTAGAGCTAGGCATGCCGAGTTTGGGCTCATTGTGTTTGTTGTGATCTTACTAATCATGGTAACCTTCAAGTGCTATTGCTTTAAATTCCAGTGGTAGGGTCTCTTATGTACAAACAAAATGAGCCCAAACTCGGCATGCCTAGCTCTACTCACATATAAGAGCTGGCAAGAGTCATCGAATAACCCTGGAAGGTTACTTCATAAGTTTCAGTGGTAGGGTCTCATATGTACAAACAAAATGAGCCCAAACTCGGCGTGCCTAGCTCTACTCACATATGAGTACCTGCCTTTATCTTGAATCTTTACAATAAACCGACAAATTACGTTATTAGAATATTGTTAAACAATCTTTATCATAACGAAGCATATCGATTTTGCTAGGATTACCAAAACTACGTACCTAGGTAGTTTGGTTCCTTGTTTCTAAACTAGATGTAATTTCCAAGTTATTTTGGCCATCGTACGTAGTTCATAAAAACACAACTAGATAGAGTCAGCAAACTATAATTTTATCGCTGTTAGGGGATAGCTAGAAATTTCCTTTTATTGCAAATGTTTTAGATTTTTCTATTTGACTTTAGATTTTGGGGGGGGTCATGTCCCCTGTGACCCCCCCCCCCCCTTCGGACCGAGCCTGATAGGCACAATATGGCAGTAAAGCAAATTTAAAGATGGTGTCGCTGTTATGAAAATGCTGGAGAGAAGATCGCCTCTTATTTTCAGGTTTCAATAGATATCCGAGAATACAGTTTAGCGTTTGTGAACTGAAACTAGTAAACTGTATGGTATCCACACCGACTGGTAAGTCAAAGTTCCCCAGAAGATTTCATTTTACAGCGAGATAAGAAAATTCCTAGGTTTGGTCTACATTAGGCATCCGTAAGCACAGCCGCGAATGGTGAGTTGTGCGCTACACTGATGTTTATAATAGCATAGTAAAGTTACAGCTTGAATGTTATGGTACCTACAGTATTAATTTTGGGACAACAGAACTTTCAGTGGTGTCTCACGATCGAAGTTGAGTCTGAGTACTATTCGTGAGATTTGTTAACCCTATCGGTGACACAACTAGTCGAAGTTTTCGTTATATCTTGATAGTTAACATTTTACTATCGAGACTAACAGTATTTCACTGCTTTTCCTTGAAAGCTTCTAAAGCTAAAACAGTTTGTCACCTCATGTTCATGACGACGAGAAACGCACACTATCCGTTTATTCTTAGCATATTATGATGTTGCTATCATGTAGTGAGACGTGACTGCCTCCGTGGTCCAGTGGATAGCGCATACGACTGCCGATGGGAGGTGCCGGGTTCGATTAACGGGTAAGGCAAAAGTGTAATTGGTTTTTTTTTTCCGAATTCTCAGTAGCAGCACGGAGTATGCCCGGTAACGGCAATAGGCTCGTCCGCTATTACGTGGGACCTAACAATTCATGGAGAAAGGTGCGTGTAATATTACACTTCTGCCTACTCCTTCGGATACAGGCGTGAGTCTATACTGAGAAGTCAAATGGCATATGCTGAGTTTTTGTCTAGAATCTATTTAACTCCCTTGTCTTTATAGAGCCCGAAAGTCCTGAAACTTTAATTGTGAGTTAGTTAACCTCAAACTCCTTTAGTTTTGTACTCTAGAGACTTTTGTTAAGGTGGTAAATTATGTCAAATTAAACAATAGTTGATTTCAGGCCACCTTAAGTGTCAGTGAGCTAGTCAAATCTGCACATTACAAGGACTGATGGGCAATGGAGCAAGCGTGTCTTAGAGTGAAGAATGCGACTCAGTAAACGTAAGGACGGCCGGCCCCCCTGCTAGGTGGACCGATGACCTGAAAAAGTTAGCTGGGTTGGACTTCATGCGGTAGGCTGATTGATTGGTTACAGGTAAAGCAGAAACAGGGTCCCGATATTCAGAACCTAGCACGAATAAGGCTATGTTGGATTCAACGGTCAGGTGAAGTGGGCACATATGCGTAGCTTAAAACAATATTTGAATGAAATTGTAATGAGATCGTAAATTAAAACAAGTGTCAAATATGTGTCAACGACGAACTGTTTATTTCTAATTATACGATTATGACATTTGGTTAGCAGAATACCGATTTTGAGTCAATTCAAAATATAATCTCATTCCGTTCAAAACATAATTTCAATGTCATATAAAATAGGAGAATTGGCCCCCTGGTATCTTCCTGGAACCCATACCATTCCTATATCCCTTATCCTTTTAGAGGAGTTCGGTATTGTCAACCTTTTTCTATTGCAATAGTTGGGGTGGTCAATCCGAGGGTGCGTGGTGGGTTCCTCTTTCCTTCCATTAGGTTAACTGCAAGAGTGTCGTCTACACTGGTATGGCCACATCTTATGTCAACCGGCATCTTACGTGGGTAACAAATGTCTTGCCATGCTAACTCCGCCGGGCCCCGGTAAACGGGGAAGGCCAAAGAAATGCTGGCTTGACGTCGTAAGGGATGATATGCGTGCCAACCAACTAACCACCAAGGATGCTGAAGACCGTGCGAAGGGGAGGAGACATAGCCGGAAAGCGGACCCCGGGCTCCAAAGCATGGGTTTTGGAGCGCAACCGTGACAGCGCTAAGATGATGATGATGATGATGATGAATAAAAGTAAAGCGTCAATCGCTTTAACCTTGTTCACAAATAGGCTCATTAAAACTTGTATGCTTCAGGATTTTGAAGACCTGGTAGAAATATTTACTATGAGGATGAAGTGCCTGCGATTAATGGAAACGAAATTAAACAGAGTCCTAAGAAACCAACGGTGAGACAGCGTCCATTCCTGATGAGAAGACATGACTGCTGCCAGCGTCGATAGTTTGGGCGCAGGAAGCTGAAATTTGGCTGGGTTGTTCCTTGGGACCGTAGAGGTGCACTATGAAGGGATTTCCCGAAATACCCACGGGATCGGTCAAAACAGATAAATTTAAAAAAAATGTGCGGGCGTAGCTGCTGGCGTCCTCTGGTATTAAATAAAGTTTGAATATTAATTGATGAATGAAACTATTATTTTCATATGTCTCACTAGATAGAAATACTTGTATAATTTATTTCACTTGCAGGAAACTTCTCTATTATAATTATGATCGACTTAATTATATAGGTTTACATACATCCACCACCACAATATCCTCGATATGAAATATATCCAATTTATGGAGGTAATAAATATTTTATAGATGTGATTTTTCGGATACGCAACGAGTATTAAAGATCCTAAACGATTTAATAATATTAAAAAAAAATTGCTCCAAAGGAGAAATACCAAAGACGGCTGTAGCGGCCAGAAACATGTGAATCGTTGAAATTAAACATATATTTTTTTTAAATTTATATTACTTTTAAAAAGCCGTGACACTAAATTAAACCATAAAATATCCAGTTTTCAGATGGGATCTCACTGAGACAAAACATGAATTACACGAAATCTTGTCGAATCAGCGTTGATACTCTAAAATGTTCTTTTTGTGAAAAAGAGACTTATACGAAGGCTTATTCATAATACGAGTTTCCGGCTCTGTTGGAAGAAGTTCCGCTGGGTGTGCGATAGTGTATGATATTTTGCCCAGCACAAAAACCGCAGGTGCTGGGCAAAGATTCTAATCGCCAACGTGTGGCAAAAAGCGGGGCAATAACCCTAATCACCAAGTGGGCCAACAATATTCACAATACTAGTTCGGTAGGAGTGGCGTTCTTTGGCCTGCATCATGCGCCTTATCACGAATCTTAAGTTTTGCGACAGATTGTACCCATCTGTCATCCTTTACATGAATGCAATGGAATATTTTATGGTTTAATTAGGTGTCACGCCTTTTTTCTTTCAATTATTTATTTATTTGAGGGTTTTGTCTCCCCTTAAAGAGTTTCCAAGATAAACATGACGTCCGGTACCAACTGGTTGGACACGTTCTTCGAGTCACGGGACAAGTGAAAATTAAAACCTTATTATGCATTTAACTAACAAAATACAGTCATTTACGCTGAAGATTTGAACCCAAGACCCTATGGATTTTGCTAGGCTGGTCTCTCTACTAGTAAATAACTGTTGATTGCAGAGCTTAAGAATAAATACAGGAAAAAATGTTCTGCCGAGTCATCCAGAAGCACTTTTTTTAACAAAAGCGGCTATTACTCAAAATTCACACCAATTGGCTAAGACTATTATACCTTTTTGGATAGCAGGTAATACTAGAAAGTTATTCCAATACTTAACATAACATGTCACATATTATTTTTTTCATACAATTGCATTTTTGTGGCGTCATTTTATTTTATTCGAACATTTTTTGTGTGTGTTTTTGGCTCTATTTTCAAATTCCACGTTGAGTTAGAAGGTTTATTTTATTTTAAAAGATGGGCCATTTAATTGTCTATTAAATAAGACCCAATTTGCCACCAAGCATGCTCAAAATATTTTTTTAGAAGATGTTTATAACAAAAATTTGGGATTTGCTCACAAAATCTTAAAAATCGTTTTATTCCAAAATGGTGCATTTTGGACCCCCATTTGTGGGGGTAAAAATACTCCATTTTGGCCCTAGAATCACCTCCCGAAAGGAATACGAGCAATTACCAATCACCCTGTATAAATATGACGGCGGCTTGCTTGATTCTTGGCCGGTATCAACACTTCACATCACGGTTCGTTATAAGTTCACAACAAATCAAATCTAACAAAACTGACTATAACTATTTAGTATTACTGAACACGAAACGAGTGACAGTTTCTAGGTACTTGTTGCCCGTCCGGAGTCTCCAAGAGAAGTCATAGTTGTCGTTGCTCCGTTGAATGTCAACCGTCATACCCCCTCTTCAACTCCAGTGAACGTCACTAGACTCTGTCAAAGCGCGCCATCTTCGCACTTCCGTTTCGTAGTCAATCGACGTCCTGTACAGATGAGCATTCCGTTAAATATATATTTTTTTATTATTATATAATATCTACGTCGTCATTAACTTCAAATTCAGATATAATGACAATTATTACTCTCGTGTGTCTAGAACTAGATAGAGTCCGTGTAATGACGGATTAAGAATACGCAAAATCACCACCCCATTATCATCCCATGGATAAGAAATTTGTCACAATAGGAAGGGTTGTGCGCTTCAATTTTTTCGCAGTTGCATTGCCGGTGTCTAGGTTTTAAAGTGATGGAATGTCTTATATTTTTTGTGGACAGTTAAATACATATTGATACAAACTATAAGTACTTTCAATTCATTCGTTCCTTGAGTGAGTCAATTTGATATCTAAGATGTTTTTAGATGGTTTTAGTTTGTGAATTTATTTTTTATTAACTTTTCTTTCTCCCACAGAAACAAAAATACAAATATTGTACTGAATAGTTTAAAGCATTGTCTCCCAGTAAATGATTTAAGTACTGAATTTTATATGTAGAAATAATGTTTAATGCTTATTATTTTCCCCCTTAGAATCAACAATCAATATGTATGAAGATAGCCCTTCAACTTTACGTGGCAATCTATCTCTGAATATAACTACTACCCAAAGAGGATCCAAAAAGTTAACATATAACATGGTTATGAATATGTTATCAAAAGAAAAAATAATGACAAATCAATCTTGTGGCGGTGTGCGAAAATGTTTTCATTTGCTCGGCGACGATAAAAACTAACTCCGATTTTAATGTGATTATCAATTAAACAAATCATAATCACGCACCCTTAACTATAACAGAAGTTGAGATAAAAATGCAAATGGAGAAGTGTTCAAAGGCTGTACAGGAGAATTTGTCCGATCCTATCTCAAAAATATTTGAGGAAAATATGGCTGCTCTGGAAGATCGTGGTTTGGATCTAATAAAAAAGTTGCCGGCTCTTAATAGTGTACAAAAAATGCCGTATAGAAAAAGAAATAAATCAATAGGAGCACGAAGATTAAGTTTTGCCAAAGCTTAAGATGTTGAAGTGCCAAAAAAATTAGAAAAAGCTATTATTTGCTGATTAATCCCACGGGAAAAACCGTATTCTGATAATGAATTGAAAAATACATGGGAATTTGTAAGAAATTTTACATGGATTGCCCAAAGGCAAATTCAAGGTTTGCCCAAAGCCATTCTATCAATTACACAAAGCAGTCAAAAATATCTTAATGTCATTCCAGTTATATACGCCCTGTTACCTGATAAGAAAATTTCCACGCACGAGCTGTTATTTAAACTAATAAAAAGTCAAACACCTGAGTGGGACCCGAGAGACATCACAGTCGATTCTGAAGTTCCAGCTATACTGGCAATTCGAAGCAACTTCCCTGGTGTGAAAATAATGGGTTGCTATTTCCACTTCTATCGCAGTCTCTGGCGTAAAGTTAAGGCGCTAGGTGTATGCAAAACACGATTAGGCAAAGTCCATATAAAACTCTGTGCTGCTATGTCTCATCTCCCACCCGAGTTAATTGATGAAGGATGGTTCTATGTGATGGAGGAAGCTTCCTGTTTAAATGACGTCGTATATTGTGTATCTATTATTTAATTTATATATATTAAATATTTAATCTTGCTGATTTTAATAATTATTTATTCAGATTTTAATTGATTTTTTTTTATATTCGTGCATTTTTTTAGTTGGCACTTATAATCATAGTGTGTGATTTGAACTAGTTTGAAGTAGATCTTTATGAATTCAAACACTAATTGTTAATTTTTTATTTTGAATTAAAATATTCTTTTTAGAATATTTCGATATTTTATATGTAACTTTAATGAAAAGATAGAGATTTTGCCTAGTTTTAAGAAAATCTTTATTAATACAAAGACTGATTGTTTTAAGTTTTATTTATTGATTTTGACAGTTCGTGCATTTTTTTATTTGGCACTTATAATCATAGTGTGTGATTTTAACTAGTTTTAAGTAGATCTTTATGAATCCAAACACTAATTGTTATTTTTAAAATTCTTTTTAGAATATTTAAATCTTGTATACGTAACTTTTAATAAAAAGATTGAGATTTTGATCCAAAGACTGATTGACAGTTAAAACTGTGATAGTTATTGTTCCTGATTGTTAAAATACTTTAGAGTGTAATATCAAGGCTAATTTTAATAGTTATTGTTTTTTAGTCCTATAAATGAAACAGCTGTGATTTTTTATTATATCAGTCCAACCAAGCTTTATTTATTTATTTATTTATAGACTCACGCCTGTATCCCCGAAGGGGTAGGTGTAATATTACACCCACATTTCACCAGGAATCTTTAGGTCCCACGTAATAGGGGGCGAGCCTATTGCCGTAACGGGCACATTACCAGACTCCGTGCTGCTACTGAAAATTTCCTGACGGAGAAACCCAATAACACTTTGCCCGACCCGGGAATCGAACCCGAGACCTCCCAATCCCACGCGCACATTTATGCCGCGAGACCAACGAGGCAGTCTAATCAAGCTATGGATGTTTAATTTTTCCCCAAACACTTTTGTTCACGAATATACAAATATTTCAAATAATACAATACATTTTACCTTTTCTTTAAAGCGGGATGAGTTGAACAAAGAAAAATAATAAAAATATTAATGTGGACTACTTATCCCGCGGGATAAGTTTTAAGCGGTATGAGTTGACCAAAGCCTCCCAATCCCACGCGCACATTTATGC
Source organism: Euclidia mi (assembly GCA_944739405.2). Lineage (NCBI taxonomy): Eukaryota > Metazoa > Arthropoda > Insecta > Lepidoptera > Erebidae > Euclidia > Euclidia mi. The sequence continues at coordinate 21,673,296 of OX123189.2, forward strand.
CGCAAGACCAACCAGGTAGTCTATTTCAAATTAAGTAATTATACTACTTATTTCAAATTAAGTTCATTGTTCAAATTTAGGAGCATACTAAACTTAAGTCATGCCGAAATAAAAAGAAATGTGTTTATTATACTAATCATACCAATACCAGAGCGGCCTAGAGTAGACAGTAAATAAAAACGTCGTAGATTAAACAAAACAGACTAATTACAACGAAACAGCAAAAACTGATGGAGCTAAATAATTCACTACAACCTCAACAACAAAAAAAAACAAAGCTAGCTCTACTTCCTTTCAACCACCGGAACACAAAATAATAAATCGAAATAAAATTCCAACGAGAGCAATGGTAAAAAACGCAACCGATTTTTCTTTCATAGCTTGTAATTATGAAAGAAATTAATTTAAAATGAATACCCATGGAGATACCGTGTTTTTATGAATCACCAAATGGCCTGTGTTTCCAGTGTAGCGAACGAAATGAATCCAAATAAGAACTGATTTAACGGCCGATGCGGATTGTGCGGTATTTATTTTATTTTATTTATTTTATTAACACTTCCTGCAATTACAATGCAAAAGTCGGACTTAATGCTAAATAGCATTTTCTGCCAGTCAACCTTCGGATGGTGCAGAAATGATTGTGGCAGGTGTTTAAACTATAAATATGAAATATTTAATTATTTGGTTAAAATCCATTAGCATACATATCTATGCATATATACGTATATATATAATAAAGATTATATAATATAAATAATACATATTATACTAATAAATACATACAACTTACATATTTAATACACAATGTAACACACGTGAGAGATGGTTTTATTATGGCCTTTCAAGAGACAGTTTGATAAAATACTGGCGCACCTTAGCCCTAAACGTGAATCGATTGGTTGCCGTCCTGATCTCGAGAGGGAGCGCATTCCAAAGAAGTATAGCTTGTACCGAAAAAGAAGAGTGTACAAGGCTTGAGCTATGAGAAGGACACTGAAGAAGAGAATTATTAGAAGAGCGAAGATATCTGTCATGATTGGAGCAGAGGTACTGAAAGTGAGGCACTAGGTAGCTGGGGCTATAAGACGAATGAAGATAAGTGAAAAGAGTAGTCAACGCGCGCATATTACGACGCTGACGTATAGGCAACCATGACAGCTGTTGACGATATGAGGACACATGGTCATATTTACGAAGATTAAAAATGAACCGAATGCAATGCGGTATTTAATATTATTTACTCACAGCGCTTGTCACTTTTGGAAAAAAATCTATTTAAATATTATTTTTTTTGCTTTCCCGGGCATCCACTATAATTTTACTTGTTTATATTAACTATGATAAAATAATTAGCTTGATTTTTTTACTTGACACTATCAAAGACAAAAAGAAAAGTATTATACATGACCCTAGTTTTCCCAAATCAAAATTTAGAACGCAAATCCTTTGTCAACGACATACCATATCTATAAAGGCCGATGTCGGGGTCATTTGACAAAAAACAAATGAAAATTTTTCATTTGCCAAATAACATTTGACAAAATTATACTTGATAAATTTATTATTTTACAAACTCTTGTTTAATAAAATACTCATTAGACAATATATTTACTATAAAAAAGTTATTATGCTAAAACATTAATTAACAAATTAATTATTTTTTTAAACATGTTATTTGGCAAAACAACGTTAAGCATAAATAACATTTGTCAAAATGCCTTGCTTGGTAAATATTTTATTAAATATTTACCAATATTTTATTAAAAATCTACGATAATACAACAATTTTTGTGTAGAGTCAACTGAAACAATGGCTGGTTAGGTTAGGTTAGAACTGTGACCACAACGCCAGAACCGAATTCTACTTATTTCGCTTAATTCAGGCAGTGTGTAGTTTTTTTAAAAGACTTAAGTTTCTATGGAATTAGTATTAATACAACATTATTACTTGCCTATAAATAATCTGTCCAAGATGAAAATTGCAACCAAGCAAATAAATATTTTCAAAATTTCGCGTCAGTATTGGTTAGGAAATAGTTATTTTAAAAAAATAATAATTTATCTTCTAACTTTTTGTACAATCACCAATTTGGCAAACGAATTATTTAGTCAAATGATTATTTTTAAAATAATTATTTAACATTTAAATTATTTTCTAAGTAACACATTTGCGAAACCTGTATTATGTCAAATGATTGTTTTTAAAGTAATATGTTTGCGAAATGAAAGTTTGTCAAATGATTAGTTTTTCAAACGTTGTTTGTAAAATAATCTTTTGTCAAACAATAGTAAACCCGATGTCGGTCATGCCAGGGTAAGATAGGGGAAAGTACAATTTTTTGTCACGTATGAAAAGGATGAAGAATGGTTTATGGATCGTTATGGGTTAGAAGGCCACAAAAGAAAGTCTTTAATCAAATACACTCTTCGTCTAATTTTAAGTGAAGCCCACACATTATTATTACAAAAACGTATACTACGACGCCTTCAGGCAATGTTTATTTTGATAAGAATCGCTGCCAACTCTATCGCGCCCTCCATTGGAGATCACTAACGAAGGGAATGAGCTACAAATTTGCTACAAAATGTGTAAGGTATTTTTGGAAATTCGTTATAAGTACGAAATTTAAAAATGTAGTCAAGCAATAAATAGTAAAACTTTTTGAAATTCATAACAGGACACTTTTATTTTTGTCAATACACTAAGTAACATCAAACAAAAGCGTAAAAAGAAGACTTAGTTATTTCCGTATCCTCTGAACTAAAACACCTATTAAGTTCCATTCCGCATAAAAACTAAAATAATCAAGAAAATTAGGTTCTCAGAAAAGTTATTAGTAACTGTCGGCATTAGTAAGATAATAAAGATAACCATCAGTTCACAAAGCTATATATGCATGAAGGTGCCGTCCAAAACTGGGATCCAGATAATGAAAACAGCAAGAGACGAGGAAAAATTAAATAGGACTGGAGCCTCACGCGAAAAGAATACTAATTTGTTCCCTAAACTTTTGCAGGCATCGGTCATACTACCACATAAGTAATTATAACTTTTTGTTCCAAAGTAAATGTTTGCCTCTGCACAAAGATTGGAGAGAATATGTTATTATATTGGATAATGTAATTGCCTAATAAAAGTCACGCTTCTGAGAATTGGTGATAAGAATTCGTTTTTTACAGTAATATGAAAGCCTAGTGGAGAATAATACGTGATATGTCCCAAGTGGAGAGATTAACGGATTGTTACAGGTGGTCGTCTCGGGATCAAACAGATGGCGCGCACTGCTGACTTTTCAAAGTTGTGTACATACATACATAGTCTCACGCCTGTTTCCCCAAAGGGGTAGGCAGAGGCATATTAAACGCCCACTTTTCGCCAGTGTTTTGATCCCACGTAATAGGTGGCGAGCCTATTGCCGCTTATCGGGATATGAAAGTTGTGTATGTATACAATTTTTATTATCCCTTGGAATCGTGAGGAAATCTGAACGTCTGAGTATTCTCCACAACGTTCTTGAAAAGCATGTAAAATCTATCATGTAGTTGCCCTGCTTTATGGACAATGGCCTAAACTTTCGCATAGGGAGAAAGGCCCATGCCCAGGGTTCCCTATCCATTTGCATAAAATTTTAAGACCTAATATAACTTAGCATAATTTTGTTTAGCATAATTATATTTTCGCATAATATAATAACGCATAAAAACTTACGCATAATTTTTTAATCATAATTTCTCTAACCATAATAATGATTAAGCATAATATTCTAAAGCATAAATTTATTGAGCATAAAGTTCTAAAGCATAAATTTTTAAGCATAATATCCTAAAGCATAAAATCCTAAAGTATAAAATCCTAAAGCATAAAATCCTAAAGCATAAATTTATTTACCCATAATGATTACAATACAATACAAATTGGATATAATAACTTTGGTAATGTATCTTTGGCATATTTTTCGCTGTAGGAAGCATGAAGCAAGCAAGCATACAGCATGCAAGCAAGCATGCAGCAAACAAGCAAGGATGCAGCATGCAAGCAAGCATGCAGCAATCTTTGCTTCTGTCACGGCTCCGGCGCTGCGGGCCTCCGGCGGTCCCACGCGTGCTAATAGTCGCAGACGGCTTTCGCTCACCACCGCAGCTTCGGCTTGCTGGCCGGCTTCGCCGACCAGCCTCAGCCGCCTGCTCCTCGATCCGCGGGCCGCGACGCCCATACGCGCCTACGTGGTTTTAAATAACACTCTAGGGGTAGGGCAAACAAGACTACGTGGAGTCGATTTTGCAGCTATTCGGTACTGTCACTAACTTTTGTTGCACAGCATTACATTTTTTACAAGTTAAATGTATAATTATATAAATATTATGCTAATATTCATTAGGCCTACTAACGTTATGCTAATAGTCATTAGGCCTACTAACGTTATGCTAATTGTCATTAGGCCTACTAACGTTATACGAATCAAATTTATGCCAAAACAAATTAGTCTTTAAGATGATTATGCCAACAAAAAATGTATGCCTAAAAAAAATATGCCGAAGTATTATTATGCCAAAGCAAATTGTGCCAAAATCTTTATGCCGAAGTATATTAGGACAAAGAACATTATGCAAAAAGAAGGGATCCCCATCCCCAGTAATAGGACGGTTCATAGTATACAGCATAGATTATGATTATGATCATTAACATCATATTCAAACCCAGTGAAGAACAGTAGGTTAATTTTTCACACCTTCCTCGAAATGTTTACCAGCTCTCCTTCTAATATAGGTAACTATAAACTATAAATTGAACTGCTAGTTTAACAAATAACACTTGGTATAACTCAAACCACAAATAGGGATTAGAATTTCGACGCTAATATATAAGGGACCGAGAGAACCTTATTGTGAATTCAATTTATTCAATATGGTAAAGTAAATCAAACTTAAACCCGTGAGAAGGCGCGCTATGAGCATTTTGCTCACGCATAAATTATTTGCCATAAATTTCAACTTTTGCAAAAGTGTGGCACTTCAAGCTTCACAGTCATCATCACCATCAACAGCCCTATATACTGTCCCACTGCTGGGCACGGGCTTCTTCTCATTGTGAGAAGGTTAAGGCCATAGTCCACCACGCTGGCCAAAAGCGGGTTGGCATACTTCACATGTCTTTCCAGCACACTATGGAGAACTCTCAGACATGCAGGTTTCCTCACTATGTTTTCCTTCACTGTTTAGCAAACCATAATTTACAATTTGATTTACACTTAACTTCGAAAAGTCATTGGTGCGTGCTGTGGATTCGAACCCGAGACCCTCTGTATAGCAGTCTGTCAGTGTCTCCACTCGGCTATCGCAGCTTCTGCAGTTTAACAGTACCTTCCTACAATTTCACCCCCTCTCCCCTGATGCAACTCCCGTGCTCAGTGCCATCATGACTGCGTGGTGATGGATTTGTGTACGGTGCCTCATGAAGCGCGGCATTTTGCTTATCGCACGCCCGTTCGTGTAAGTATTTTTTTCTTAATAATAAAATTGATTTAATTGTTTTTCGTAGTTATTGTGCACAGTTATTAATTATCTTAGTGGATATATTATTAAAATATTTTATTTGTTCCTTATAGTTAACAAGGTCTACAATTGGTGATCGGAAAGTCCCTCAAAGGATAATGGGCGGTTTCGTCCCAAGTGTTGTAAGATCTTGACACCTATATCAAACTAGAGGGTGCCCGCAGCTACGCCTGCACATTAACTGTTTCTGCCAGATCCCGTGGGGTTTTTGGAAATCCCTTCTTAGTGCACACCTATAGTCCTACCTAGGAACATAAATGCTTCTTGTGACTGTAAAAACTACAGAGTTTGGCTGTAGTTTGTCTGTCAGTCAGTCAGTAACACAATAATTTTATATCAGCCATTCTCAAAGTGTGCTCTGCGGAGCTCAGGGCTCCACGAAGCATCTCTAGGGGCTTCACGACAATTTTGCTACAATCCAAATAAAAATACTTAATTTATAACGAAATCACTAGATACTAAAATACAGCAAAATAAATTTTGATCGAGTTAGATTCTAAACTGAATGCACTTAACTTACTGTATGCTATGTTTTTACCAGTGCTTTGTTGCAATCGGGTAATTATATTAAAAACAGATGTGCTATCATCCGACGTATTATAATATAATAGGTAAGCAGCGATAGCCTAGTGGAGATATCAATAGACTATGCTATGCACAGGGCTCGAGGTTAGAATTCTCAGCAGTAAATTTTCGAAGTAATGTGTTTTTAACTGGTAATTATCGCTTGCACGAGGCCTGGGAAGGCAGAATTTGAAGGCTGGAGCGTGTTGATACCACTCTCTTCTTTCTTTTGGCTTCAAGATTTTATTTTTTATTTAGAAACCGTTACAGCCTTCGTAAAGACTTTAGTACTGGACCAAACCCATTCAGAGCATACTGCTTTGTAGGTTATTTTGAAATTCGAAGAGTACAACCGGCAGCTGTGACTGGCTTTATGAATTATAAAAATGCCTTCAACTCCATTAAAACTGGACTGTCCTGGAATGCGCTGCCTACTCTACATGTCATTCAGAGAGCTTTGAAAAAGTAAATGCTGGGGATTTCACTGAGGGATAATTTCCGATTCGAGCACAGATATAATAAAGAAGGACATTTGAAAATTAACTTGCCAGTTTACCCCTACCACGCGGCTACTACTACACATGCAGATCAGTAAAAGCAATATCAAAACGCATTTGCGCACACACTCGCATTTTTAACCGACTTCAAAAAAAGGAGGTTCTCAGTTTGACCTGTATGTATGTATGTATGTATGTTTGTCCGCGATTATCTCGCGTTTGGCTGAACCGATTTTGATGCGGTTTTCAGAAAAGTATTTGTTACACTTAGGAGAAGGTTTTAGGCCCTTAACCGACTTCAAAAAAAGAAGGTGCTGAGTTTGACCCGTATATATGTAAGTTTGCCCACGATTAACTCGAGTTTGACTGAACCGCTTTTTATGCAGTTTTCAGAAAAAAGTATTTGTTACACTTAGGAGAAAATTTAAGTATTTTAACCGACTTCAAAAAGAGAAGGTGCTCAGTTTGACCCGTATACATATATTGGTTCTTAGTCAAGTAGCAAAATGTAGTCTTGTAGTGGTTACGGGGCCAGGACTATAACAGGCTAGTTGAAGTTTACAACCACGGAAAAGGGCCCATTTTATAAGCGTACGTTTGCTAATAAAACACTCATAGTAGAATTCTCGAGCACCACTTAGACCAATAATACACTTATGGTTGGACTACGCAGAACCATTTGCTCCTGCAAAGCTCACTATGAGCATTTAATAGAACCAGGCAGGCGTGTAACGTACTCCGCGCTTCTATTACTAGCTACTTCAAAAATATGTGAATTTCTGTTGTATTGTGTTCTACGGTTGGGTAAAAAAAAATTATAAAAGTAGAAGGTAAGTTCATCTATTATAAATAAAATGTATTAACAAGTATTTCGCACGTAATACTATACGAGTATAAATGTTTGCACGGCAAACGCGTAAGTATTTTCGGTGAAGTATATTGTGTTTTACATCTTAATTTTTGTTCGCCTTATGAACAGGCCGTATTTACTAAGCTGTGTTTAAAAATAATATTAGTCCTAACAGAATTGTCGCGCCATATTGTGACGCCAAATTGTGTGTCAATAGACACTAAAATGGCCGTGAAGATGCGATAAATATTATAAGCAATTGTCTTCCTATATGGACTTTACAAAGATATCTTTGGACTCTAATGGTTTTACAAGAAACCTTTATACAGAAATTAATACTATAACAGCATTCGAGAACTCACAATATTACAAAGTACACTCACTCTTAGAAGAAACCACTGTAGAACTAATTCACTCATAATTGGCACATAAAGTTGACTTATACACCCCTATAAGGTCAAGTAACAAATGCAAATGGTTCTAAGTGAATTAAGTTCTACAAATTACCATTACTGGCGTATGACACTCATAGTGGATTTATAATTACTTCTTGTAGGCGATTATAAGAGTAACTTACAAGAACAAGTTTTCTCAAGTGCAATTGCACCTATGCAACACTTTTATAGGCCATGTTAGCCTTTACTGCGCCTATAATTTCGTTCTATACACGACTATAAGTCAACTTATAAGAACAGGTATACTACAAACCCAAACGAACTCCGTGTAACCAGTTATAAGCTTGGTAGTAAAACCTGGAACCACTAAGAGAGAGTTACTAGTTCTGTGAGCCTGTAAACTTTGCACTACAGGAGAACCTTGTTACTTGGGATTTGTATGTATTATGTGTGTATGTTTGTACGTGTGTACGTGTTTTCGCGCGCGCATGTGTGTATTTGTATGTGTCCGTGTGTGTGTGTACGAGTGTGTGTGTGTACGTGTCTATGTCTCTGCGATTAACCAAAAACAAAGAAAGTCGGTGAAAGAATCTAATGCGAGAGCATATTTCTCATTCTTGTCATTTCGGATAAGGCTCTGTTGTCGTGGGGATGGTTGAGTAATTTGTTCCAGTCAATATCACTTAAAGCCATGCTTTTTAGGGATTTGACCCGCCTCAAGGCAACATAACATTGGCCTATAGCAAAGATTTTAGGCCCTAGGTCCGCGGAACTAAGTGTACATTCTTGCAACTTGTGTACCGTCACAGCCCAACACAATATGACTGGCAACATCCGCCTCTCGATATCACCATAACCGCGATTGCCTTGATAGGTCGCTGGCACTAGAGCTATGGAAATGTATCCATCATCATCTTTAAGACGCAATGCTATTGATGGATCATCAAATAATATCAAAATGTCATCAGGCAGTTCACCTGGCTCAAGTTGATCTCGTCTTAGTGACGGCCATTTAAATGCTTTAGGAACACCCATTGCCCCGTTCGCTAAGCCATCCGTTATTGGCATATTTCTCCGGAGCATAATACGAGAGCTCACAGCCAATTCAATAGTATGTACAAGTCCACCGCATTTGTTTGGATCGTACTTCCGTATGTGACTGATTCCCTAGACTCATCTCTCTCTTCCAGCATGAAGCCTAAGCCCATAGGCACACAGAATAAAAGTAGGTACCTATGTCAAAGTCATAATAACAAACTGATACTAGCAGAAAACTCATCACTAAAATAATTGAATCTAACTATAAACAAACTATTAATTAGCCCAAAACTTAAAGTAAATGGAGTACCTATCACTAAAAAGTATGAAATAAATAAAAGAGTAGTTAACACAAAACCTGAAGTAAACGAACGAAGTACCTAACACTAAAAAGTATGAAATAAAAATAATAAGAAAAAAAAACAAAACTAAAATGAAAACTTAAAAATCGCACCAAAAATGTTTACTAGGTATTTAGTTTCTTTTTTAAAAAAGAGAACCGCCTTCAAAAAATCGACCCACTGAAAAGTACGAAATAATTTTTACATACGCTAATACATAGTATATAACGTATACAAAATACTTAGTTTTTGAAGTCTTAGTTATTCGTTGCAAGATGCAGCGGCCGTACTAAGCGATGCATTTCCTTAATAAAGTATCGTTCGTCATGATTACATTGCTTGTCTAGTCACTTCGCAACAAATTTAGGTAGTAGTTAAAAAGCAATGTATTTATTGAAAAAAAAAACAAAACAAAAACGAAGTATTTTGTATACATTATATACTATGTATTTGCGTATGTAAAAATTATTTCGTACTTTTCAGTGGGTCGATTTTTTGAAGGCGGTTCTCTTTTTTTAAAAAAGAAAATAAATACCTAGTAAACATTTTTGGTGCGATTTTTAAGTTTTCATTTTCGTTTTGTTTTTTTTTTCTTATTATTTCTAAATCAAAACTTACAAAAAAATCAATTATACACCTTATCCTATCGAACATAGAGTGTATTTACCAAGCATTGTTCAACTTACTCAAACAAAAACATCGGCCACTATAGTTGTGCTATGCAAAAAAACTGTACACTAATAGGCTTGTGTCCTAAAATGTAATTAGCGATTATATATTTAATTCATTATATTATTGTATGTATGTATATTATAGTATAATATATATTAGTGTATTTGTATAGTATAGTGTGTATTCGTATTTTTTATTTGGTATAATTTCATTGGTATCCTACTACGCCAAAACTGCCCTATGTTTGGCTCCTTACTTCTCTTTTCCTTATGGGTTGCCTATAAGAGATTGCTTTTTAGCGATAAGGCCGCCGTTTGTGCAATATGTACTTATATGTTGAAATTCTTATGTTAAATTTTAATTTGGTGTACAATAAAGATTATTATTATTATTATTAGCGATTGATGCGTTCCTATAGTAGATGTTAAACTGAAATACCTGATTTTTCTTAAAAAATCGATCAGCAACATTACTAATTACGGCTTTTTAAAAACTTTTTTGAATTTGACACGAAAACGCTGTAAGCCGTCCTGGCGGTTGAGTGATATCACAAAGTGCAAAACAAAACAAACCGTAAATGAAATCTGGTCTGATGTACCTACCCACTTTTATTTTGTTATATTCTCTTTGACAGGTAGAAAGTTTGACGTTTTAGTTGTATTTACTACTAAAACATCAACAACATGAATGGCGGACGTACTGTATGGCTTAATGCTCTCTGATTGGTGTTTACTGTCACAAGAATAAATACATTATTTTTAGTTTTAGAATCCTAAAAATAATAATAATCTTACTTTTTTATAATAAACTAGAGGGCGCCAGCGGCTTCGCACGCACATATTTTCGAATTGCCCGTTTTGCCCGATTCCGTGGGAATTTCGGGAAATCCCGTCTTAGTGCACCCCTACGGTCCCCAAGGAACATACATGCAAAATTTCAGTTTCTTGCACCGAGTAGTTTCGGCTGTAGCTTGTCTGTCAGTCAGTCAGTAACGCAAGGATTTTATATATTAAGATAATAAACTTTGACCACTTCAAATCATAATGAATCTATAGATACTACAATCAAACCGATTTATTCTTAGTGCACACAAGCCTATTCGTTGCAAGATGCAGCGGCCGTACTAAGCGATGCATTTCCTTAATAAAGTATCGTTCGTCATGATTACATTGCTTGTCTAGTCACTTCGCAACAAATTTAGGTAGTAGTTAAAGAGCAATGTATTTATTGAAAAGTAATATAGTCGTTGTGATATTTGTAAACAATAATAACATAATAACAGCAAGGCATACTTACGATTTGTTGTTTTTCATGTTTTTAAAGACAAATATAGTAAAATTCTTCTCGTTTCTTAAGGTTAGTGATTTCACTCTCACAAAGTTTTAGTTTGAAGTTCTATTTTTACAACAAACTACTGAACAAGACAGTATTCTTATATGTAAGTTGTCGCGATCACGGTCGATAGTGTACTATTTCGCGATACCGACACGCCCCCTTGGCACTTTTCCTCTTGTTTATATTTCTATGGGTACGAGATTATCCGGCAGAAGACCAAAGAAATTGACATAGTTAAGAGGTATAGCAAATTGAAGAAGCGATAAATTGGCCACATCTGTCACAGACCCTATGGTCTGTGGATTAAAAAGCAGGTTCTTAAATTAAGGTCACGTCTCAGCAAGCATATTGTTGGCCGCCTTCTGGACACATGGACCGATAATTTGAAAACGGGAGAATGGGTCTTGTGGCATATCCTGGGGAGGCCTGCCTCTAGCAGTTGTCTGTAATAGGCTAATGAGATGAGTTGAATGAGAAGGCGTAGTTAATATAATTATTTGATCATTATACGAACCCTTCATATTATAAAAGCCCAAAGGTGTAAAAATACCTTGCGAAAGAGCGAGCGAGGCGTGACGTAAAATAAGTGGTTTTAGGGTCGTAGCACACGTATCAACTCGGAAAGGGATCGGTACCGTATCAACTGGAGCCGTTCAGTATTATTTGTATCGAACTCCCTACTGCAACGCACACTAATCGGAATCGTAACGTAATCGCCTCGCCTCGGGACAAGCTTACGTGTGTACGCTTGCGTGCGTGGTCGACTTGCAGTTCTCTTCTCCGTAGCCTAGCTTACGTCTCTTCGTCCACGCCCTCCCGCGGTTTGCCTTCGGATTCAAAATGATTGAAGTAGTGCCGCCTGGCGGTCAACCAGCGGTCGGCGAGCCGTAAGCACGGCGTCGCCTAGCTGTGGCCGAGTCGACGTGCCGGAGCTTCTGATCCGCTTACGTTACGTAGCGAGGTGAAAGGCGATACGGTGACGATCTTTTTCCGAGTTGATATGTGTGCTACGACCCTGAAAGTACGAAAGTAAGAATAAATTTTATCTTGACGCGCCGCCAAATATTTGGCTATGCAAAAGGGTTCCATCTCTAAAAAAAGCTTGAGAACCACTGTTTTATATATATTATACAAATAAAAGATCTCAATGAGTGTATTTTTTTGTATGAGCATAACTCTGTAACATGTGCAGGGAAAATATTATAGTTACTGTAACAAAGGACGCCGTTGGGTGTTTAGAATGAAAAACGTGGTTAAATGTTACAATAAAAATTGATTTAATTCTTCATGTAAGTCTAAACATCATTTAGCAAAGCGTTTTACTTACTAAAATATATAAACAGGGTCGCGTGATTCGGTGATGGTAAGGGATTTGTTGAGGGTCCGCTGCCGATGGTCGCTCAGGAAAGGTGGTCACTTAGCTCGTCTGCCGGTTCGTCAGAAGAAAGGGACGAGCGCAGCCAGCGCTTCAGTATTTATAGTCCGTTGCAGGGCGCGGGCGGCGGGGTCGACCGGGCTGAGTGATGCGTCAAGGATTGACGTCACACACTCCCCCCTTTAGGCCAGAATTTTCCAGGAGGGAAAATTCTGGCCTAATGGGGGGAGTGTGTGACGTCGCTGTGACGTCGTGATGACACCGTCCGCCCGGCCGCCCGCTCTCTTTTCTGGCGGCTGCGAGACAGACAAGCTAAGTGACCAGCTTTCCCTGACGACCACCGGGCAGGCAGACCCTCAACAAATCCCTTACCATCGCCGAATCACGTGATCCTGTTTATATCTTTTTGAATAACATTTTTTTAGTAATTTTTTCGTTAGTGAAACGCTTGCTAAATGATGTTTAGATTTACTTGAAGAGTTAAATCAATTTTTATTGTAACATTTAACCACGTTTCTCATTTAAACACACCCTAAGTAGGGATAACGTCACATTACTTAAAAAAGAAAACTTGCCGTTATCTGAGCTAACACTTAAGAAATGGCATGTATAGAATCAAAATATGAATAGAAATATCCTAGGCAAAGCAATTGATGTATCACTAGGATTAGGTGCACAATGCCACATTCACAAAATGACACATTAAAGCAAAATTATATGCCACATTAGCTAAATGCGTTAAAAAAGGCATGTATTTTGTACAGTATATCAGTGGACTGTATTGTTAAAGCAAATCTAGTTCGTTAAAAATGTGAATACCCGACAATTCTCAGCGTAAGCGATAGATTTTTTGAATACGTGTCTTTCGTTGGGCTTCTGATGACTGACCGATGACGGCGCGCACTCCCGTGCGCAGGCGCCGTAGTGTTGTGACGCGATTGTAGTGATGTGATTGAGGTATTACTATTAGTAGCGTGTCTATGATGTGTCATAGACATTCTACCCGGTCCCAAACGAGTGGGCTGCATGTTCGTCTGATCGGTTCTGTGCTGGTCTTAATGCCGACCAATCCTTGTGACTCCATGAGGCCCCAGTTGGAGCTGCGTTATTTATCCCAGGACCCAGCGGGCAGGTGGATATCTGGTCTGGATCTGTGAAATTAGCTTCTTGTATATGTGTTCATGCATTGCAGTCGGCCAGTGGTGGCTCAGGATACAGACAATGATTGACCAACTAAGAAGTGAAATGGAGTGAGGGCAGAGAGTGAATCGGACGGGCTAGAAGAGAGGCGACGAAGATCTGGAAAGTGAAAAGGAGGACTGTGAGGCAATGCCTCATGTGTACGGTGTGCTAAGCCTTAGACTTGCCTAAGGTGCCGCCGCCAATAATGTTGATAATATGGGGGAATGAAGTGGAAGTGATGCCTTGTTCTGCTGCACTGCCGCTGATTAAGTTGTGATTCTCTGCTAGAAACCTGTGACAGCATTTGACGCCATTATGAGTGGTGCCATTGTCTGTTTGTGCATGTGTATGTGAATCTGAAAGTGAACAGTCTGATAATGAAAGTCTGAATATTCTGGAAGTGTGAATGTTCCGCGGCAGCTGATGAATCGATATATTTAATGATTCTAAATAAGATTCTTTCGTCAAGTCGGTAACTGATCCAGGTGGACAGCTAGAACTGCAAGGCATACATGGATGCATATGTATGACTCATTATTGCCTACCACGCCCCCTATGGTTTCTGATCAAGACTATATGGGACTGATAGCAACTGTAAAGAAGCATGGAAAATGTTCTGTGAAATGTGAAAAAAATGATTGCAAATATGATAATTGCAAACTATTTAGTTAAATTTTAATCGCGAGTTAGCGAGCCTGCCGCCCACGCGAATGAGAGCACCAGTCTGATAATAAAATGAATTTAATGAATTATTCTGATTTTATTGATAATGATTTGTGAATTGAAAATAAATATTCAATAGAAAATGAATTTAATTGTGATGTTTTTTACTGAATTTAATTGCTGAAAATAGTTCTGTTGTTTGAAGCTGAACTACTATGTGTTGTAAGTTGTACAAATGTGTATGAACTGCCATATGTATGCAGTTATGCATTCTAATTTGTGTAGTTACATTAATTGTAAATTAATGAATTGTCTGTGTGTAAAACTGATTGTTATTTATGAGATTCTGAAGTGTATCTGAAAGTTTTGAATAATTGTCTGATTGTGTGCAACACCTATTGTGTGTAACACTGTTTCTGTGGTTCTGAGATTCTGATTCTGAAAAGTCTCAATAATTGTTGTCTGATTTGAATCGTTTTCTATGTTGAGAAAACTATTCTGTCTGTCTGACCGTCTTAACAACCATTAGAGCACAGCACTATCAGAAGAGCATGAAACCCACTTGTTTGCGGCCCGGCAGAATGTCTACGACAATTTGTCGTAGACACGTTACGTTATAGTAACAACCTTCACATCACTACAATCGCGTCACATCACTACGGCGCCTACGCACGGCGGGCGCGCGCCGTCATCGGTCAGCGATCAGAAGCCCAACGAGAAACATGTATTCAAATCTGTCGCGCGTGCTGAGATTTGTCGGGCGAATTTCACATTTGTATAAAGAATCAGAGTTGCTACAAAAGAAAAAAATACATCATCTTTCATTTATAACTGGCTTCAAAAATCAGTGTACACTAAGCATGTTACTTTTATGTGCTTTATATGTTATGAAAGACATAACTCAACAACTCATGGAAGATTAAATCATTCCATTTTTAAAGTGATTTTGTTTTTTTTCGATTTTTTATGTAATGTTAGCGACGTGTTGACGGCACTGAAATTGTAGTTCAGCACCAGCCATCAAACACCGTTAATATGTGTGGGCGCTAATATGAAGGATAGGCTTGGATAGTATTTACTGATGAAGCGGATTAATGGAGCGTGCGTAGGGTGTTTTTTTCGATAGCTTGAAGCAGAGCAGTGTTGTCTTCCAAGGTCTTAGAAGCTGGTAAGCCACCCACAAGATCAGTTCAAAGCATTATACTTTTGCGTACCTCAAGTACGCAAAAGTATAACTTTTTAAAACTTTGGTTTGCGAAGCGGCGGACGCGCACACGAGTTACGAGAAGCGGTTTTTGAAGAACACTACATTGAAGTGGGAGGTTAGGAGGCGGAAAAGGATTGATTATCGCGTGTTAAAAGTGAATGAATTTAAGTGAAAGATGCTAGAGTAATAATTGTTTTTATTAGTGCGTGTAGTAAATGGCTTTCTGTCCATAAATATATTCAATTTAATTACAGGCTAATTTGATTATGGCGCAGAAATCTCCCACGGCCTAGAGGTTTTCTCTAAAATAATAATTTTAACCTAAAAATTAAGACATTAAGTGAGTAATACAAAGTAAGAGAGCAGATAATTATATGAATGAGAGTTAGAATTAAAAGATTAGTTACTCGATATTTTTGCGGTAGTAATATAGGATGCTTTTGTCCGTAATCAAGTTGAGAGTGAGTTAACGTTCCTCCTACGCGTAAGATATTGTATGAATCGATCAAGGAGTTAAGCTTTAAAGATTTTTATTTCTTTGTTTATTAGATTTTAAAATCATATATTTCGAAAAGTGTAAATTTTGAATATTATATTTTATAAGCTACATTTCCGCGGTATCTAAATCTGTGACAGTTATAGGTCCATGAGAATTAACGTTTACAAAAGCGTAGAATGTATACTAAGATGCGAAATATTTTGAATAACTTAGTTAGTTAGTTAGTTGGTCGTGGGTTTTCCGCACTTAGCCACTTATTTGGTCCATTTTGCGTATGTGGCGACTTCATTGACGTCGACTACTCATACCACCTTAGTTCTTTCCAGAAAGCCATTAGTTGGCTGGTGTCGTTTAAAGCTTCACTCATGGTTCTGGGGTTGTTCAGCAGCTTTGCCCGTTGATCGCTCACACTTGCACAGTGCAGAATGATGTGAGCGGGTGTTTCTTCGGTTTCCATACAGCCCCTGCACAGTGGGCTGTCCGTAATACCTATGTTGAATAGGTGCTTGTTGAGTGGACAGTGGCCGGTTATTATGCCCGTCAGATGCTTTAGTGTTTTCCTATTAGAATGCAGCAGCTTGTGTGAGAGTCGCTTGTTCAAGCAGGGGATGGCATCTTTTGTTTGTCTGCATTCTTTTATGTTTGCCCACTGTTTTTCGTGTTCATGTGCGGTTCTCTCACGTAGCCACGTTTTGATTTGGCTTGCTGGTATCGGTACAATCGGCTCGGGTCCCATTATCGTTGTGTCCGATCCTTGCCGTACCAGTTGGTCTGCGGCGTCATTGCCTGCGGAGTTGCTGTGGCCTTTAATCCATTGCAGCGTAACCCGATTCTTCTCTGCAATCTTTTGCAGCTCTAGGTGGCATTCCATGATGAGGCCGCTGTTAAAGCAGTTGCTGCCTAGAGCTTGTAGTACAGAGGCACTGTCCGTGATAATGCGTATAGCCAGGTCACTTACGTTCCTAGACGCGATTGCTGTTGCGGCTCTTGTTATCCCAACACACTCGGCTTGGAATATGGTGTTATGGGTGCCAAGGGATGTTGAGATGTTGATATTTAAGTCATGGGAGAATACGCCCGCACCCGTCCCATACTTCGTTTTTGAGCCGTCTGTGTATACTCTGACTTCGTGTATACCAGAGCAGTCTTTGTGTTCCTCCTGCAATTGGATGCGATATTTTTTGTCAAAGACAAAAGTTTTAGGGATGAGATCGCAAGCGGCCTCTAGCATCGGGATCTCTTTGGTTAAG
The DNA here is from genome assembly GCA_944739405.2 of Euclidia mi. Lineage (NCBI taxonomy): Eukaryota > Metazoa > Arthropoda > Insecta > Lepidoptera > Erebidae > Euclidia > Euclidia mi. The sequence continues at coordinate 21,690,720 of OX123189.2, forward strand.
GTCCCTTTTAGGCGTGCGTGAGTAATTCGATCATCCTTTCTCCATAGCCCGAGCTTGTCTAGACGGATTGCTGCAGCGCCAGCTTCCTGCTGGATCATTAGGTGCAGCGGTCTTAGGTCCAGTAGTATCTCCAAGGCGGCTGTTGGGGTGCTCTTCATGCAGCCTGTTGTGGCCAAGCAGGCTAGGCGTTGAAGGCTCTGTAGCTTTTTTGTGATTGTGCTTAGTTGCGTGCGTGGCCACCACACTACTGCACCATATGTAAGCATGGGGTGTATAATGGCAGTGTAGATCCACAGGGTAATTGATGGTTTGAGACCCCATTTTTTGCCTATGATTCTCCGACATTGCCAGAAGATTGTGCATGCTTTTGTTGTTTTTGTGCTGATGTGCTTGCCCCAGTTTAGCTTATGGTCAAGTATAACGCCCAAGTACTTGACTTCATTCGATAGGGTAAGCTCCGTTCCAAAGAGTTTTGGTGTTTTGCACATATGGGTTTTCCTTTTGTTGGTGAAAAGTACTAGCTCCGTTTTGTTGGGGTTAACCGTCAGTTCATGTTGGTTGCACCATTCCTCCATGATCCTGATGGCTGCTTGCATCCGATTTCGGATCGTGTCTTCTGAGTCACCTTTGATCAGGATGGTGATGTCGTCTGCATAGCCGACCGTGAAGAATCGTCTGTCGTTTAAGTTCCGTAACAGATCGTCCACCACAATGTTCCACAACAGGGGTGAGAGTACACCTCCCTGAGGGCAGCCTTTTACAACTATGCCCCTTGTGGTGGAGTTTACCGTGAATTGTATTGCCCTCTGTTTCAGCAGTTGATCAATCCAGCCACTAAGGGTTTGCTCAACTCCGAACTTTTCGAGGGCCCGGCTGATACTGTTGAACTTAGTTTTGTCGAAGGCGCCTTCTATGTCAATGAAGGCCCCCAGTGTCATTAACTTGTTGGTAAGCGCTGTTTCAATGGTTCCCACAACGGAATGCAGCGCCGATTCAGTTGACCTGCCACTTCTGTAGGCGTGTTGATGTGGGTGTAGTGGATTGCGCAGTAATGCGCCCTCACGGAGGTATCGGTCCGTAAGTCTCTCCAGCGTTTTCAATAAGAAGGAGGTCAAGCTGATGGGTCTGTATGCTTTCGCTTGTGAGTAGTCAGTTTTGCCAGGTTTTGGGAGGAATATGACTTTAACTTCCCTCCACCTGCAAGGTATGTATCTGTGCGCTATTGAGGCCCTGTAGATGTCGAGCAGGTGCGGCACAATCGTTGTGCATCCCCACTTTAGGAATGCTGGTATGATTTCATCCAGGCCTGCGGATTTGAATGCCTGGAAGCTGTCTATTGCCCATATCAGCCGGTCTGTGGTGACCACATTTTCGGCTACCAGCCAGTCTGTTTGGGTCGGTGGTCTGTAGTCTGACTCGTGCCACAGACGGTCATTGGTTACTTCACAACCTGGGAAGTGAGTTTCAATTAGCACTTGGCTAATTTCAGCGTCCGTAGTTGCGTAGGTTCCATCTTGCTTTTTAATGGCGCCAAGGGTTTTGTTGCTGTCCTGAGACAAGATCTTTTTCACCCTGGCTGCTTCATTCGTGGTGTTTATACCGCTGCAGAAACGCCGCCAGGACTCACCTCTGCGGAATCTTATGCGTTTCTTGTAGTGTGACTGGGCTTCTTTGTATTTGAGCCAGTCTGCTTCCATTCTCGTGTTTTTAGCCCTGTTAAAGAGTTTCCTCAGGTTTTGCCTGAGTCCCTCTAGTTCTCTTCCCCACCACTGGGTTTTGCTAGACGACTTTGGGAGTGTGGGTGCACAGGCTTGCTGATAACTTGTTTGTATACATTCTGTTAGTAAGTTGGTGTTATGTTCTATGTTGTCAGTGCTGGTCGACATGTCCTTAAAATAGGATTTGTCTACCTGTGATACGAGAAACGTCTTGTATTTCGCGATGTTGGTTCTGCGAGGGTTGCGCCTAGGTTGTTGGACGTTCTCTTGCACTCGTATTTCATAGCAGATTCGTCTGTGGTCTGCGAAGGATGGCTCAGCGGACACATGCCAGTTTGTGACAAGTTCCGCGGCCCCATCCGATGCTAGCGTTATGTCTACTATGGTTTGATATCTGGAGCTAACAAAGGTGGGCTCCGAATCGTTGTTAACTACAGATAGATTTGTTGAAAAGATGTATTCAGTCAAGATCTCACCTCGTCTGTTTGCGTCGGGGCTACCCCACAGCGGATAGTGCGCGTTTGCGTCCGCCGAGATGATTACCTGCCAGCCGTGGTCCTCACAGTGCTGCACCAGCTCGGCCAGCTCTTTTGATGGGATGTCCTCATCGCCAGGCATGTAGACCGAAGCTAGTACTAACATCTGTTTGTTGGGCCCTGTTTGGAGTCCTACGGCAGTGAGGTCTCTAGAACAGAAGTTGGTTAGCAACAGTGCTGGTATTGTTCGGGGAATGTATATGCATGTTCTCGGTTTAGTGACCGAGCAGTTGTGCAGTAGCTTACCTCCGATGTTGTTTAGACCACATATGTTGTCGCCTCTAATCCACGGCTCCTGGATTAGGGCTATTGTCTGTTGATTAACCTCCAGCAGCCTGCGTAGGGTAGCCGTTGCAATTTGTTTATGCTGGAGGTTAGTTTGTATGACTCTAGTCTGACGAAGAATCGAGGACATTGCTGTCCATAGACTCCCCGTCAGACGAGTCGTGCTCGTCTTTTGCGTCCGTCGCAGCGGTGGGTTGTTGTATAGTCGCTGCGGGCGCCGGTGTAATACGGGCTATGCCCGAGGTGCTTGGGATGGCTGGTACAGCTCGTCCCGTTGTGTCCTTACCTTCACTCGGCGTCTCCTTGGGCCCTACAGCCGCCGAGCTCTCCGCCCCGCTGGAAGCGTGGAACATTACGTACACGCTGCCAGCGAAGAAGGAAACCCGACGGTCGCGTCCCGTGATCTTGGGGATCTCGGGTTCCGGGATGCCCAAGGTAAGGTACACGCCGTGCTCCTGCAAGGATGCGCCGTACAATTGCCACGTTTGTACGGCGTACCAAGGGTTTTGGGCAATGAGGAGATGGTGGTTCTTAGGTAGCTCCATGGTGATCGTCCTCGGCAGCCACAGCGCTGCGCGTACGCGCTTCGCTAAGTCTGACTGCCTGATGACGACCAGCCTGGTCCCCTCAATCGGCGATCTTAGTTTGGCTACTGCGTTTTTGAGCCACGTTAGTGAGTGTTCGTTCTCGCACCATAACTTCAGGACACCCTCCACTGCAAGAGGTTTGCCCCTAAAGGAAGGTGCGAGTGCCGGCCCATTATTCGGCGGTGTGGCGAAGGCAGTTTTAACTATACTCTCTTCAATTGAGAGTTCGAGCTGCCTCGCCTGTTCCACCGTCAGGTCCATGGCGGGGGTGGTAGCGATGGCTACCATCTCACGCGCGTCTGCGTAGCTCTTACCGCTCTTGGGTGTGGCGTCTGTTTTCGCCCGTTTCGACCCGGCGCTGGGTGGTGTAGAGTCCTCAGGGCGATCCCTCTTCGTGCTTGGTGTCGGAGTGGGATGTCCTGGTGGCGCCGGATCGCGTCTTTTTGGGCCGCGTTTGTGGCGCGGCTCCTTGTTTCTACACGACGGCTGCGCAGCATTACCAATCCCCACCGGAGGAGCGCGGCGGGGCGCCCCGGGAGCAGCCGTGGTTGGTGCGCCGCGCGCAGGCGGGAGTGCGCTGTCTGTTATTACAGTCGCGCCTCCCGCCGTCAGCGGCGCAACACAACCGTCCGGCTGCGTCGTCCGGGGTGGAACGTCCGCTCCACCGGTCGAGGTTTGGTCGTCGCTCTGGTTGTTTTTACCAGCCGTCGTGGTCGTAGTCGGGAGTGCGCTGGCCGATTTATTCGATGCGCTAACACTCGACTGTGTTGTTTGCTCACGTGAGCGTTTGTAATGGCGGTAGCGTTTACCGCCTCGTCTACGTCTACCTGGATTCGCAGTCGACGCGGAGTCAACGTCCGCCTTTTGGCGTGCGTTTGCTCGACGCGGAGCGATGTTCCAGGTAGTGGACGAAGTGTGGGTTGCACGAGGCATGGCGTTGGCCAGGTCGTGCAGATTTAATGTGTCTCTCTCTCGGTTTTGTGAAACATTGCCCCCCCCAGAATACGTGGGGCAGCCTGCACACGATGGTGCAGAGAGGGATTCTCCAGCGTCACGGACGCTGGTACCCTCCTGGGGTACGATACTGTTTTGTTTCACCTCCATGATAATTTTGTTGGTATGAGTCTGTGTTGAGTATGTGTTTGTGTATGTGTGTGAGTGTTTGAAGTGGTGTTTAGATGCGTGTGTGTGTGCGTCCATGTAAGAGTGTGTAGGTGTGTGTATGTGTGTTATTGTGCGTGTATAAGTGTGTGGGTATAGGTGAATGTGTCTGCTTGCGCGCGTGTTTTTGAGTGTGTCTGCACGCTGTATGTGTGTGGCGGCTGGAGGTTTTGGTAACGTCTGTTTCTTATGGAACCAGACCAACAACGGGCGGCAACCTCGGGAAGGATAGTCCACCAGCCTTGTCCTAGGGATCTGCACGACCTGCGCTACACCTATGACCATTCGCCAAACTCTGCATCGGACGCTGATGCAGAGAGTAGAAGTAAGTCTAAGTCATTGATAAATAAAAGTGTGAGTTAGACCTACTTCCGCCCTTTGAATAACTTAAAAAATTTAATTGATCGCGTTTTTAGTTTGAATAACTTAAAACGCGATCAATTAAATTTTGAATAGGATGAGTAATTTTAGGTTCAATGACCTTGGCGGATAGAGTAGTAATTTTCATGTCCATGAGCTCCGAGTAATCTTCTAATCTCAAATGGTTTAATAGGCCATTGACCTATGGGAGATGCGAACCAATGAGGAGCGTGAAACCAATGTCCTAAATTTAAGAGTTATTTAGAGATTATAGGGCGAGAAACAATATCAGCACGGTTTTCTTGACCGTTGATTTGAAACCAATGTTTAGCGGGCAATTTAGAGTTTATTTCGGTGATCCTATTCGCGACAAATGTGTGAAATTTATAAGCGTTTGAGTGTATCCACGTGAGTGTTACAGTCGAGTCAGAGAATGCGTAAATATTGTCAATTTGACAGCGTTTGCATAGTATATTTTTACAGCGTTGAGAATATTAGCTAACTAGAGTGCACCAAGAAGGAAACAGCACCCTGAGGGAAGCAGTGGGCCACATAAAGAGTCTGCTGGCCTTCCTCGAAGAGCTGAGGTGGCTCGAGTGACAAGACCATTCCCACCCGCACGCAAAATAAAAGCCAAGACGTGGAGTTGCGGAAACAGCCCTTGCTACCAAGTACCAAGTAGAGTGCACCGCAGAGCTCGAGGCGAGCCAGCGGTATTTTATTGAGTCAAGCGACTATCTTTCTTTAAAAAAGAAAACCCCCGCATTAGGACCAAGTCCTGGGAACATTACAAACATACAACTAACGGACACAATAAACACTTAAGACTCGAAACAACAATTTGTGAATTACACAAAGTGTTGCCTCGTGTGGGGATCGAACCCACAACACTCGGCGCAGTGTCAAGCAGCGAGGTGGCCGCTTAAGCCACTAGTCCACTACGCCAACCGTGCAGTCTTTTAGAATATTGTTTATCAGGGCGATAAACAGCGCGGTGCGGAATATAATAATGCGGGACTTCAAGTAAGGGATTATCAACTTTTGACAGATATCCTTGGTCTATGTAGCCTTGAATAGTAGCATTATAATTTTTACGAATTTTGGGATGCAAATTTAATTTCCTTTCTAGATTAATGAGACGGCGGTGAGCAATTGCGTAAGAATTTCCTAATTCAGAATATGGAGTTTTCAACGGTAACTGTACAGTATATCTGCCAGTATCGTCGCGTGAGTGAGTAGCGGGTGAGGTAAATATAAATTCACAGGCCTGATCATCAGGGCTCATGTGAATTTTATCATGGACGTTTTCTATTTCCCTAAAGCGTTGAGTGAAAGTTTCGAGTGACTTAGACGTGGTAGCGCAGAAAAAACTTTTATTATTACAGGTTTTCTTATTTTTAAGAAGAGGAGTACTAATACACTGGCGAGAAAAAAAATCGACTCACTTCATACTTTCGCACTTAAAGTGCTCTAGATTTAAAATTAAGACCTAAATCTTAACTTAGGTCTTAAATTCTTTAAGTTCTAGATGTTGGCTTTAAAATGAGTACAAATACTCCTAGATTGTACTCATTTTCTTGAACAATAAATGTTTTAAAACTTTGCGAGTACTAAAACATGAAAAATTAAGGGTAAAAAATTTAAAATAAAAGACATCATAACATTTTAAATAAACTTTATTACATAATGATTACCACTTTAATAACGAGTGTTACCCTCTCTTGCTCTGATGACAGCTTTTAAACGGTTCCTCATTGACCCAATGAGGTGCTTCACTCTGTCTTGTGATATACCCGTCTTGTGATATACCCTCCCATTCCTCGGTCAGAGCCGCTTGCAGGTCAGCTCTTGTACCTGATGCAGGGTCTCTAAGCCGGATTCTTCTCTTTAGGTCATCTCATAAATGTTTAATAGGATTCAAGTCCGAACTACGAGCTGGCCAGTCCATAACAGCGATACCCACTTCTCGTAGGTACTGCCACACGACATTTGCGCTGTGTGGACGGGCATTATCCTGCATCAGGATGAAGTTTTCTCCAATAATGATTTATTTTATACGAATAACAAATTTATTTTATTAACCAATCGCTGCTTTACAATATTCACCAACAGATGGCGCTATCAACAGGATGTTAATATAATCGCATGTTATTTAGTACCGTAAACATAAAAATAAGTGTCAGAATAATGTTATATAATACCAATTGATTTTACTTTGAAAGTTTCCAGAAACTTTCAAAGTAAAATTTTTTTCAGTTATCTTAATAACTAAGCGATAAATTAAATACCCAATCTTTATAAAACAGTTAAGCAGCCAATACAGTGTCTAATATTGTAAAGTAGTGAAGTTCTCAGTTCTGTGTTCACAAATAATTATTTAAATATCAATCTTAAATATTATTAACATTTTCGTAACAATATAATCATTATATATTAATTTGCGCCCATATGTACGAGCAACGTGAATCAAAGCCGGAAAATATTTTAAAAGTTGTTAATTCAAGGGAAGGAATTTAAGATTGGCGTATACCAAGTATGGTTGAGTTATCAGGAGTAACAACTAAATTAAGGCGTTCACAACACGATTTTGTGATAAAATTACTCATAGAACCTGTATCTAGAAACACGCGAACTTTATTTGGATAGTTATTATTATAAACGAACAGAGGCTGTAGGTAACAAAACAGTAGTATTATTGCAATCAATATTATAAGTTGAGGCGGTCATCGATATCGCGAGATCATTTTAATTTACGCGCAGAATTATTAGCGGTAGCAGTTTCATTCAACACAATCGTGGCGAGCAGACCGCTAGAGGGCGTGCGCGTCGCTACGCAAGATGGCGGCAGCGCGTTGAACGGCGTCGGCTTGGCACCATGTGTGTTGTTATTGTTATTACTCAGCGATGCATTTGGTTCGACTTCCGATCGCGGGGTCACCTGTTTGGTTTTGTAACTATTATGAAAGTTTTCTAAGAGTAAGAGTGTATGATGTTTGCGTTGGCATAACGAACAAGTATGTGTAGATTTACAGAGTTTAGTATCGTGGAATCCTCAGGGCCGGATTTAGATGTCTGGAGGCCCCGGGGCAATGTAGCTGTGGGGGCCCTTATTTATTGTCCGTATAATTTGTCCCTTAAACTATTGAAAAAATACACTGTCAGCAAGTTAAACTACGGGAAATAAAAAAATGCAATTGATTAAAAACGAAATAACTGTGTTAATGTGTCGTGTTAATGTAATGGCTCTATGTGAACTTTTTGGATGAAAAGTCGTTGATTATTTCGCTGAAGTCTAGCTTGCGGAGTAAATTAATTTCATTATTTTTTAGGGTTAGTTTCGATAGCCCGTTTTTGTTCAATCATTGTTCGGAGCCTATTCTTGATCATTTTCATTTTGAAAACGAGCGCTCTGCAGTTTGACAACGCTAATACCAAGTACATTCTTAATGTAATTTCAATGTTCGGGAAAGTAGCTCGGCAATTCTGATTTTCAAGAATGCGATTATACAACAGTTCCTTTGATTGGTCTTTTTCACAGTCCTGTTTTACAAGTCTAAAGATACAAATTGTACCAACATTGCCAAATGTAGATTCGAAATCGTCTATGTAAACTTTTACTAATTCCTCTGCAGCGGCATATAAACTTGCGACGTCCATCTCGTCGAACTGGTTGAGGAATCCAAATCTCAATCGAACAGCTTCGTATGCTTGCAATCTTTCTATGAGAGAAACACAAAGTTTATCGATAACTGGGCTAAAAGCAGTCGCTTTAAATTTTTCTCTTGGTAATAGATTTCTGTACTTGGTGTAAAAAACGTATATAAATTCTGAATAAACTTGTACTGGTGGTCCACAAGAGTTAGCAGCTGCTTTTCCTACTAAATTCAGTGAGTGACCACAGCATGGTACAAACGCTGATAAATGCAGATTTTTTCTGCAAAATAAGAGCTTGCATCGCTTTGTACTGGGTGTCTCAAAATAAATTACACATTTGTTTTGCTTATTGCGTGAACGCAACTATTCCGAGCGGCGCGGGGGGAGTCTCAATCGGTAGCCTGGTTCTTGGAAATTTATTCCTATGGAGCGTTTCTCGGGAGCAGACCGAGCGTTGTGTTGTGCGTACTTGAGTTTTACAAAAACTGTAATTCGGCGACTGTAAAGCGTAGAAAATCCAACAATATTCGACATATTCGTCACTTAAATGATACACCAAGCGCTCGATTTATTGAAAAATTAGTTGAGAAGTTTGAAGAGACCGGTTCAACACTGGATAAACCAAAATATGGGCGTCCAAGGTCTTCCAGAACGGTCGCAAAACGTAGACAGTGTTACTCAGGCTGTTCATGATGACCCAAATCTTTTGATTCGTGAGCGTGCTGTCGCTTTAAACGTGCATAGATCATCATTATGCCGCATTTTACACAAAGATTTAAAGCACCCCTACAAAATGCAGTTGATGCAAGAATTGAAGCCTCAGGATGCTGGTCAGAGGCTTAACTTCATAAACGAGATGACTGAGCGCTTGCCAGCGTTTACCATTTCTTGTTTTCGGATAAAGCTCATTTTCATCTTAATGGGCACGTAAACAAGCAAAATCTCTTCAAACTTCTCGACCCATTTTCCAATAAGTCGAGCGCTTGGTGTATCATTTAAGTGACGAATATTGCAGATTTTTTTACGCGCTACAGTCGCCTAATTATCATTTTCGTAAAACTCACGTACGCACAACGCACGGTCTGCACCCGAGAAACGCCCCATAGTGTCTAAATTCCCAACAGCCAGGCTACCGATTGACATAACCCTCGCGCCGGAATAGTTGCGCTCACGCAACAAGCAAAACAAATGTGTAATTTCTTTTTAAAACACCTTGTATTTTCCACTCATATTTGCAGCATTATTGTACGATTGTCCACGACAATCAAGGATATTAATTTGATGGTGAACTAAAATAAATATTAAAGCATTTGCTGTTGCTTCATCAGTGTGGCCGCAATTAGGTAAAAATATATCAACTATTTTAAGTTGATCGATATGAGATTCATCGGGAGTAGTATCCATTGAAACTGAATAGTGCTAAGATTTTTTTGTTACTATTTCATTAAGTACTTGATTACACATGGAACTTATCAGTTCTTCGCATACCGTTGAGGAAAGGTAATTGACGTAACGGCTCACTTTGTTTACATGTCGGATTAAATGAATGCCAACTTTGGTTCGTGCTCAACTATTTCTCGGTGATCCAATGTTTTGTCGTGTACTTGGAAGATTAAGCCCCATTCAGCGATGATGTGCTGTGCCTCCTGCGTCGCTAGCTATCGGTTGATAAATCCCGTGCCTTCTCCCCGTGGCACTAGACTAATCACTGACGCCAAGTGGGTCTTCGATACCTCGTGCTCGTATAGGCGCTCCGTTGCATGCTTGCAGTCGCTGAAGTGAACTCCACTTAACTTAAGTAGATATTAGAGTACAAGCTTCGCAATATATTTCACTCGTCGTCAAAGAAAAGCATAGCTCGAATCGATTGACAGTCTCTTGATTTTGATTGCGATGTATAAACATGTTTTTGTACATTGCCGAAAAGTTTGTATTATCTCGCAATTATTGTAGGACAGAATTCTGGAGTGAGACTTCATCACAATTTTGCAGTTTTGCGGAGCCGTTCTTGACCAATATTTGATCATTCCTTCAGTTATCACGACGGGCTAAAGACCAATGTCATTTTTTAAACCATTATCCACTTCCTCTTGATTATGACAACATGATTTTAAAGGTTTTATGGTGTCACATTCCTCGAGACTACCATCGGCCTTATCTCAATGTGCTCAATCTTCTGACATTTTTACAGAATCGTGTGGCAGTTCTTGTTTGGTTGTAATTATGAAATAGTCAATTATATAAAATCTAATATATAAAATTCTCGTGTCACAGTTTTCGTTCCCATACTCCTCCGAAATGGCTTGACCGATTTTGATGAAATTTTTTGTGCTTATCCGGTATCTATGAGAATCGGCCAACATCTATTTTTCAAAAAAAAAAAAAAACAATAAAATTTTGCAAAACAACGTTTGCCGGGTCAGCTAGTATTAATATACTATCTTTTAGCGTTTTAAGCATTGCACGTCCTGGCGATTATTTGGTTGTTTTTTAAAATATACCTACTTCAATCCTTACGCCAATAAATTACCTATGGTTTTTAGAAAATTTATTCGTCATTTTATTGTATAAAAATATGTGTTTGACTAAATTACAAAAAAGGTATAGACAATATATATCTAGTTGATTTTATTTAATTGGTATGAAAATGTAATAATGTCGATAATTTTTTAAACATTAAATTGGATTTACGATTTTCAAGTTCATTGCATGAATGTCTTTGTGGATTGAAGTGAACAAATGCCGATATTTTTTTTATCTCTGTTGTGGGGGCCCCCCTCTTGTGGGGGCCCCGGGGCCATTGCCCCGCCTGCCCCCCTTTAAATCCGGCCCTGGGAATCCTAAACAATTGCGACAGAAAAGATGTTTTACTAGCCGACCAAGGCAACTAGACGAATGTCAACGTGATAAAATTCAACATAATTCAACAATTTTAATCCAGAAATTATTTATCGTAACGTGCGAACGCGGCGTGTGAACGTACAATGCGCCTGCAATCGGTACTAGGAATTTCTGGATTATAATTGTTGAATTATGTTGAATTTTGTCACGTTGACATTCGTCTAGTTGGCTTGGTCGACTAGTACTAGCTCGAATCTGGCACTTGGATCTTGATTAATAAAATATGAACATTTATATAAAGTATGCGCATTAGGGTCATTACATATTTTACACGAGCGTTGTTGGCTTATTACGGGCGAATGAGTGTTTGCGAAGAATGCTTAGAGTTTGGTGCGTAATTATAATTATTTGCATTGGAATAAGGAGCGCGCAATGCTTGTTATTTTACTTTGATCTTTAAGACATTTAGTGAGATGTTCAAATGTAGATATCGGAACATTCCTATTGGATTGCTCGAACAAGTTCACTATCTCTTTGTGTAATTTAGTGAGTGCAATGTGAGTAATAATAAAATCTGCGAAGTCGTCAATATCTAAACGGCTTGAAGCGGCCTCGGCGGAGTAAAATTGTTCGAGAAATGTATCGATAGATTGATTAGGTTTATAGTTACTTAGTTGTTGTACGTAACTGGAAGCTTGAACTCGAGTGTCTTGATATTTTTCTAACAAAGAATTCCAAATGATTAAATAATTATAAGCGGTAGGTGTAATACCCGAAAAGACAATTAATACTTTGCCCGACAATAAACCTATTAGATATTGAGCCCTTTCGGCGTCTGAGAGATGCGGATTATCGTGGATAATACTTTTAAAATTTTCGTAAAATGGTGACCATTTGCATGGTGTACCATCAAAAGTAACTTATTTAAGAGGCGGTAATTTTCGATTTAATAAATTATATTTATGAGAATTATCTTGAGTGTTCTTTGTAGAGTTATCTTGCGTTAAAGTGGACGTTGTATTTTTTACGTAACAGTACAATTCATCGAAGGTTTGTAAAGCGGTATAGTTTGGCTTTGCCGACGGATTATTTTCTACTTGAGCTATAACAAAAGAGTCCAAAGTTTCCATAAAATTAGTTCGAATAATGTCTACGGAGTGAACGCGTGCTAGACATTGCAATTGAAATGACGGATCGGAAACCTTTAGGCTGATCGTACAGATTCTGCATAATTTGGAAGAGATTTTATTTTTTAGCTTCTAAAATAGCTAGTTTGGTGTTAGGTTCAGAGTGTTCATCGTCACTGGTAGGATTCTTCTTTGTTTGTCCTTTGGACGCCATTTTGAGTGTTAAAATCTAGTTTAATTTATGTGGATGCGTAAATGTTTTAAAAAGCGTGAAATAAGCGTTAAGTATATATGCGGATATTAAAATATGAATACACAAATGTATAAATAGCGTAAAGAGAGGCAGGTAACAAGTTTTATTGCGTAATAGGTACAAAACATATGTATACATTGTTGTTATTAAATATAAAAGCTAAACCTAAAACTAATCTATAATTAAGAAAAAAAAAGAACAAAAGAAAAAGAACGAAAACGAAAAAAATATATAATAATATATATGCTTTACTGCGTCCAAGAATTCTTCCGCAACGCTGTCTACGGGTAGCGTGCCCAGAAGACTGGCAGCATTGCCACGCTGGATGGCAATGCTTATTCTCACTGCGAAAAATAGGCCAGCCTTCTGGTCACGGGAAGCATCGATCAGCCTTTTTGCTATTGCTCTGTATAGAGCACGAGCACTCGGGCCCCATGGCCCAAGCTTTTCGACCCCAAACGGCTCAAAAACGTAATTCTCAATTAGATTTTGATATTTGCGCCGTTTGAGGGTCTCCGCCGATGCAGCAGCAGCGCCAGCCGAACCAGCTGTGCTTAGAACATGTGATGGTGCAAGGGTATCGGCGCAGGTTGCGTCCCACACCAGAGGCCTACCCATCTTCCAAGGTAATTATGACATACCGTCTAGTCTCTTCCCATCGTCACGTACCAGACCATCAGTTTCAAGATGAGCTGGTACACCGGCGGTGGAAAGAGCACGACGGATTATGCTATTAATATGGGAGTGTCTGAAAATACGCCCTGCACTTCTGCTGCATGATATGTCATGATGGCGAAGGCTGTCAACGGCTTCCCCACAGTTGCAACGATGCGGAGAAACACAAACAGCACCCAAGCGAAGGCAACAGGTGATGCGGAATGTGGTATCGTCCAACATAGTTCTTATATTGAACGATGGAAGTGCTTGAAGCCATAGCCCCGATTCCCATTCTCCCATAGCCAACTAACGGGTGCGCTCTGCAACACCAGAAGCAGTAGTTAATAGATTATCTCTAGAGCATCTGCAGAGCGGCCCGTCCCATTGTCTCTGAGAGAAAAGATTTCGGGGCAAGTCAGAGCTCGGGCAAGCCATTTTCCAAGCGTTTATAGCATCAGTCTTACACAGCACCTCGGGATTAATCAGTGTGGGTTCTAGAATTTTCCTGGTCAATTCCTTAGTGCCATGGACCGAGGACAAAAACGCTGGCAAACTGACATCAGTAATTTTGCAAACGCCGAGGCCGCCCAAACGAACTGGTAAAGTGACTTGAAGCCACACTCGGTCGTTCATGTTAAGATTTAGAATTTTGCTCAAAATGTTTCGAATCACATTATCTATGGTTTCCAAAAGAGATGAATGTTTCCAAAAGGGAGATGAGCGCAGAAAATGTGTGAATTTTGGAGTGAAGAGGCAATGCCGAATAATTGTGTAAGCCAATTGTAAATTAATTTTGCATAGCCGTTCTGAAGATTCACAGAAATTTAGAATTTTCTCATTTACAAATGTTTCAAAAGCTTCTTCAAAAATGGGGGACCCGAGAAGGCGAAAGAAGGATTTATTGATTACTTTTATATTTGGCGTCAATGAATTAAATTTGAAAGTCGGAAGTGTTCTAATGAGTCATTTATGAAAATTTCACATTTATTGGAATTTAGTTCTAAACCGATAGTGCTAAATTGATTTTTTTAATTCTTAATTTTGTAGAACCGTGGCTACATCGCCTCCAAGAGTCCCATCGTCCAAGTACCAGATGTTTAATTTCGAATTTATTTGTGTTATAATGGGATGAATCGCTTAACTAAATATGACTGGCTGGAGAGGGTCACCTTGCTGGCAACCAACTGCAGCTTCTAATAAATTGTCCTTATAAATTAATTTGGATGGATGCCTATAGCATTGCCAATGATATTTCAAAATTTTTGGTGTTTCTAGTTTAGCTTTTGACAGTAGGTGTCCCTATTCACTGAGTTGAAGGCATTCTTCAAATCAATCTTTAAAATGACTTCACTTTCACCGCAGCCAAGGAACGTAGACAGCGCATGTATGGCAGCCTCACAGCGTCCTTTTGAACCAAAGCCCAGTTGGAATGGCTGTAATGTATGGACCAAAGTGGCGCTGTGATATTTGCAGCATAATTTGGCTGTCATACGTCTGTAAGTACACCCTACGGCAATGGGTCGGATGCCACCATCTTTCTTGCAAAGGGCGCACAAGTTGGCCCCATACAATACGTCGATGACATCTGTGACCACATTGCCGGAGAGCATAAGATTCATTAAAGCCGTTAGTTCCCTCAAAAGTGCATCACCGGCGTCCCCAGCACTAGCACATACGAGGTCTTTCAGGTGTTGAGGTGTCAAGCCATAAGTGCCGCCAGCAGATCCACTTTGGAAGGAACATACGGCTTAAAGTACGTCCTTGGCTGAAACATTAATACAATCAGAACCTTCGTCGGGCATGTCAGGGAAAGAGAGGTCATTAGCTGGCGCTGGGTGCTTGCTCTGCAATCCTGCAAGTGTGTCTAGAGAGCAAGGCGCCTACCACATCGCTACTAAACAATAACCTAGACGCTCCCCGAATGTCACCATCCCTTAGTTTTCATTCTACACGTTGATAAATAGTTTTATTAAATCTATTGGTGGTAAATTTTGCGTCAAAATTCGTGTCAGAATTACAACATTTCTCGTTAATTTGGCTTGTCAAAGAATTTCGTGTTATTCGATTGCTCTCAACGTTTAAAATCCTGTAAGGAAAGGTAAGCAACTGTTTTGGAGTTCTCACGGATGACGAGACCAATATAATCAGCTAAACTCTAAGCGACTGCTGGTCTCACGCGACGTGGAACTCGCTTTAATACCGGAATGGATTTTTTTAATGTACCTAGATGTTGCCAAAATGGAATTTGGGAAGAACTAGAATGTGGAGTGGTATCAGGGCCAGGAAGTACCTACATTTTGATTTACGTGCACTTTACCAAAATGTACTCTCAAGCCCCACTTACCTGTAAAAAACTGAGCTTAGGAACAAGCTGGGCAGCGCACCAGGTTAGTTAGTGATGTGGCAGATTGATTTGTGGCATCTCCTTCCGCATCACTAATGCCGTCACTTGTTGATTGCATATATATTTATATATAATGTTTCGAAGATAGGTATTTATTAAACCTTAAAAATAATACGACACAATAAATTTGATATTATTATAGTTTGTTTTGACATTTTTATATTTTGGTGACAGGCCGTCGCCAAGGAGCTGGCGTCGCGTCCCGTCACTGCCGTCTTCTTATTTATTTTTCTATTCCTTTTAAAATTGTCTATTGTAAAATTTATTATAAAAACACAAAAAGCTGTCTTGCACAGTTTAGGAATTTACGCCTTCACCCGCATCATATTTGCTTACAGAATTTTTTTGTTGGTATATGGACTAGGTATTATGCTGTAGTATTCTTGGTTTCCTTTTTATAATTTATTCGCACGAATTTCTTCGAAAATTGCTGGCCATTTTTTGTTAGTTAGTAGCTTAGTGTGTCTTTTTTTGGTAGATCTGCAACTTATAGTAATTGTTGATATGCAGTAAATAATTATAATTTTCTTCACAAAAGCGTCGCAAGTTTTCACTTATTTAATATTTTAAAATTATTATTATAAATTTTAAATATTAAATTTACTTGTTGACAGTCACGTTCCGTTTTCGAGTTTTAGCGAAAAGAGTGTGTGTTTGCCGAGATTTTAGCGAGAATGTGTTAGCTGTGCGAGTGGCGAGAAATACGACAATGGCTGCCGTAATTCAATTAAATTAATTGCGTGAGAATCCGTGTGGTATTGTGAGTGATTGAGCGTGTGATAGAGAGTGTATTCTGTTTTTTATTCGGCGAGAGGGACCAGGAAATTGTGGGCGCTAATATGAAGGATAGGCTTGGATAGTACTTACTGATGGAGCGGATTAATGGAGCGTGCGTAGGGTGTTTTCTTCGATAGCTTGAAGCAGAGCAGTGTTGTCTTCCAAGGTCTTAGAAGCTGGTAAGCCACTCACAAGATCAGTTCAAAGCACTATACTTTTGCGTACTTGAGTTTTTTTAAACTTTAGTTTCCGAAGCGGTGGACGCGCACACGAGTTACGAGAAGCGGTTTTTGAAGGACACTAAATTGAAGTGGGAGGGTAGGAGGTGAAAAAGGATTGATTATCGCGTGTTAAAAGTGAATGAATTTGAGTGAATGTTGCTAGAATAATAATATTTGTTTCTATTTGTGCGTGTTTGAGTAAATGGCTTTCCTTCCATAAATATATTAAATTTAATTACAGGCTAATTTGATTGTGGCGCAGACAATATGTTTAAATTATTTCCTTTGTTTTTAATAATAAACCAACTCAAAAGAGGCCTAATTGTCACAAACCGTATAGTAATTAAAACTATTAACTTCAAACTACGCAAACGTGTACATGTCATCATTTTATTTATTCACTAACCAGACTACACTGAGTTTGTACGCTCATTAATACCCATTATATTTGAGCTTTAACTTGCCTCCTACTTAGTACGGCACTAAGAACTTTGATCCTAAGCACACGGCTCGTGTGCGCTAATTTTATTAGTTGGTAAACTTTATGCTGCGTGGAAATAAGCCGCTGGACATTTGGTTTTAGACTTAGTACTTTCGTATAATTAATGGAAGCCGGTAATTGCAGCCCACCTGAGCCTGTGACATAGCTCAATTATTTCGTAACTGAGGATAATGCAAGAATAAGCAGTCAGACACTTATCTAACGTGAGTTAATTTTTAATATTAGATCTACCATGGATTTGGAAATTTGAGATACATGTTTGACATATTTATGGAGCTTATACATAAAATCTTTACACATAATAAGACATTAAAAAAAGTATTCCTGTACATTAAATATATTGCCAAAAAAAGAAACTCAGGGTGATATATCAAGAATCTAAAAACAAAATGTTATCTGTTTAACTGTCTGTTTATCTGTTTGTCTGTTAGTCTGTTTGTACACGCTAATCTACGAAGTTACTGGACGGATTTCAATAAAACTTTTTTATTATATAGCTATTGGTTCTGGACAACATAAAGGCTATAATTGATTTCGGAAAGTGGAAAACCTGATGCAGAACCACAACAGACCAGCGAAAGTATCATCAACATCAGCCTTTAACAGTCCACTGCTGGACTAGGCCTCTCCTTTGAAAGGAGGATTTGGCCTACTATACCACGCTGGCCAAACGGGTTGGTTTAGGGTTTGTTTCAAGTTTTCCTTCTCTTACAGTGCTGTTTTCTGCATGATATACTCCCTCTGTCGGCTCCTACGACACCCATGGGATGATATGGGGTGGTGACATTCCGTATTCTTAATCCGTCACCACACGGACACAGCGAAAGTATAAGACATAAAAAATACGGTTTAGCAAAAAAAAAATTTCACCTGATAAGCATTTTCTGATGAGTGATTAAAATTTGAAGATCTCGAACATCTGATGTGGAACTCCAAGAGCCCAGCTTCACTATTACATATAATATACAGGCTTGACGTATCTGCAAAAGTTTTTCAGTCTGATAAGCATTTTAATTGTCTCTTAAACATCAAACATCTGAAACTTCTGATGAGGAAATATAAGAGCCCATCTGCACTATAACATATTATACAGACTTAACGGCTTAGCAGTAGTTATCGATTTTAAACTTTCACGATTTGTATACATTATACAAAACAAATTAGCGGATCTTAATCGAGTACAATTAATTTATTTCAGGTTTAAATACCTATTTGTTTCCGACGTTTCGCTCGTCTTGCACTGAGCGTGGTCGCGGAGAGACTGATGAGAGCTCAGCGCCGTGTTGTTGAAGTGCGGGTTTCGGCACCTACCCAATTTATTTTATACTAGAGGACGCCAGCAGCTACGCCTGCATATTTTTTAATATTACCCGTTTTGGCCAATCCCGTGGGAACTTCGAAATTCCTTCTTAGTGCACCCCTACGGTCCCCAAGGAACATACATGCCAAATTTCAGCTTCCTGCGCCCAATAGTTTCGGCTGTAGCGTGTCTGTCAGTCAGTCAGTAACGCAAGGATTTTATATATTAAGATTAGCAGTAGTTGTCCAGTATGATGAGAGTTTTTATTGAGAGATTAATATTTATAATTCTTCGTTCAATTAAAGACCCGAGGAATAGGTTAGTTTTAATCGCGATAACCGACATCAACGCGGGTGGAGCCGCGGGTGACCGCGGGTGGCTATTGTTAAATATGTATCTAAAATCGCAAAAAAATGGATAGGTTGAATATTGAATTCAGTGGTAAGTAGTAACTAATCATGCAATCTATTATGAACCACAAATCAAACTTATAGAAGAGTGTTATTATAAGGATTGTATTATTTTATGTAAGTACGGGTAGCGGTTTAAGCGGAACTGCGCCGAATATTGTGGGTTCGATACGCACACGAGACATCACTTTATGCTTCTATCCACAAATTGGTATTTCAGGTATGAGTTAACGAACGAATGTTCATAAAGACTCCGCGGCACAGTCCTAGGAAAACCACACTCCTCAAGCATTGGAATCTTACAACTTATTCTCTACGAGTCAGTATAAATAACTTATGAAAACGTACGACGACGTCATACGACGATCTTTACGACGCCCGGGGTTGGTATGCGAGCAACTAACCAAAGGGTTGTAATAACGGTTGTTGTGAAATAACGCCTTTGTGTTTCACTGGCAATATCACTCGCTAAAGTACTTGGAAGAGCTTATGTACTACGATGACAATATAAGTGAATATCTCACTCGATAAAGAAAGCTGGCCAAGATATTCCTGAAAGTGCTCACGACAGATTGGGGAGATGAATTTATGTGATTTTAATCTTATTACTTAGGCCGTTCCATATTATACGTAATGCTAGCTTATCCGTCCAGCATATATATAAATATATATATTTATATATATATATATATATATATATAGAAATATGAGGAGAAATACGAATAATTACAGCAGCTTTTATGGCACCTGCTATTATGTTTTTTTTGCCGAAGATAAGAAATTCTTTGGCTCCAAACTTATGACACCGAATCTACTAAATTACAACTTTTTCTAAATATATACGCAAGTTTTGATACAAATATAAAGCACTTTGGGTCCTTTTAATTTCTGTTACACCATTGATGTCGCCCAACGAACTACTTAATATAAAATACCCTTTGAAAAGCTTTCAACGCGTGGTAGATTACTATAAATAGCTTAGTAGACAATGCGGGGACACGGTTCACAGGCCGTTAATGCAATGTTAAAAAAGGTAATGCAGGTAGTGAATTATATAAATCGCAGAATGAGTTGGCCTCAGAACCAGTGGTTAAATAATGTGGTTCAAAACCAGGGAGGTTGAGCACGAATATGCTGACATGGCTCGAAAGACAGATGAAAGGAGTTTGTTTAGTTCTGTCCAACAAATTGCTGCAAAAAGGTATGTGGTTACAATTAAAATATTGTAATTTATCTCACTAGGCATAGAAAGATAAATAGATTCTTATAGCCTGTTAAATTTATAAATATTGTATACATTTCGAGATAGTTACGTCTTTACTTTTGTTCTATGCGTCAACGACTCAAAAACAAACATAAAGACTATTCGGCGTCCACTTATACGCTCCACCTACATGCAGGTTCTCAGCAAAAAAATTTTTACCAAAACACCCTGACCACGACCAACTCGCTCCGATCGTGGTCCCGCCGCGACTACGATCGGAGCAAGTAAATAATTATATAAACGTACAATTTTTTTTTTAGCTTTTGACTAAGATAAGAGACACAAAAACTAATCGTGATCAAGACACAAGTAATTGCTCTGAGTGGGAATTGAACTGCTGACCACCGGCTTAGCAGTCAATTGCGGTCACTAGGAATAACATTCAACATTATCGTAAAGATGCAAAGCGATAACTGATGCTTAAAAATATGCTATTATGTATCATCCACAAATCATTTCAATTCACGAACATTTCCCTAATACTACATACACAATATATAACAATGGTTAAGTTCATAGTAATCCGAATCCCAGCATTAGCACCACAGTCATCCAATCCCATTTGGATCACGTCATACAAAAAAGAAAATCATCTTATCCACCAATAATTTTCCACTTTACCATTAATGCTATCACGCTATAAACGGGCCATTGAGAACAAAGTCTTTATCAGACCACAGAAAAATCTCCTTTGTCCAAAATATTGTTCATTAAATACGCCATTCCTTATTGTGCTGTATACAAAAAATACAAAGTCGGATTCATTTCTTTTAGACTTTTGTTGAGATTTAAGATCTCAGTTTTCTTTTCTCATTAATAATCTCTTAGTACGTCTGTAAAATGGTACATAGAAGTTATGAGTATTTTTACATTTGTCTACAATGATAAATATCCGTCCATCTGCATCTCAAGCTTTTAACTGACTATAAAAACGATGTAGTTTATTAAGCTATATTTTTTTACGGTACGCAATATCTTTTTGTTGGAACAGTTATTCATTTTGCAGCCGTTTTTACATTACCCAATGACTCAAGGTGCCAATAGGTTCAGTAGGTAATAAATATTTTCTTCTTCAAATAACTCATGCTTCTTTATCTCAAATTGTTTGTAGTCTCAGGAAAGTATACAATACTTCATACATTGTTCTCAGTCAACAAAAATATTAAATATTTATAGGCAAGTAATTAATAACTTTGAGAAAACTATTCACACCAGATCACCTCATTTTATTCAGCTATATTCGTATTAAGTCAATAACCCCCTAAACATAATATTACTTCTCACTCTTTCTGTCCTTTGCACTACTTACAAATTGCTGCTAATAAGCTTATTCGACGGCTTATCCATCTATGTCAAGCTAAGCATCGATCAAAACATTTATGGTGTTGCGATATAACAAAGAAATATAACCTTAAGGCATAGAAGTAACACTAAATAACAACAGCTGTTGCTATGATTGATATCTTCTTTCTAATGGCACATGCAGTATGATAGAAAGAGCTGTCGATAGGTTTAACAGCACGCTCTTATTAAATATATATATATTTATTTTTTGGTTTCGGGTTGGAAAATCCTCATGGAGTCCCTCCGCCCTGGGGGATGGGCGAAGGGGACTGTCAGACTCTTACTGACTAAAAACCAACCCGTGTGCCTCATGTACCCGTGTGTCGGTGGGTCGGGTTTCGCCCAAGCATACATCGCAACCCCCCGACGGGTATTGGCCCGCCAGATAGTCCGGCGGGCCCCGAACAAAACCCCCTTGGCGGCGGATGATGGTGTTGGGCTCCGCCGCCAAAACGCCAAGCGGCCGCAGAGGATAGGGAGGACGGCAACGCAACACCGCATCTCCTCTTCCTCTGCGGCCCACCGCGACGCATCGAATGGTGCGCCCCCATTTGGTCGCGGGAGATAGGGCGCGCGGCAACGCAACACCGGCACGCCTCTCCTCCCGCGACTGCACCCGACTGCGAGGGACAGACAGAACTGTCCCACGCACCCGCACCGTTGGACGCATCCTGCGCAGGCCCCGTCAAGCCCACGCGGAGCGTCCCCTCCTGGATCCCTCTTAGCTTCACCGCGGGTAACCAATCCACGGTTACTGAGCCCCCCCACCACGACAAGGTGGAGATCCCACGGAGGGGTCTTATAGCAGCCTCGTGGTACGCAAATAGTAGACAAAACATAGAGTTAGGAAACCGAGTGTTGTTCGTAACAGTGATGATTTATCGATAAATATTTTTGGTCAAATGTCTTTAGTATGTGTCGATATATTTAAGCCGTAGAAGTAAACAACTAAAATATTGAAATTGTAGTTTTTGCTGTTGACGCCGGACAGTGCTTTGCAAAGACTTGCCAGACAGACAGTACTAAAAAAATTCACGTGTTTAATTGTTCGTTTTAGCCATAAAATCTATGGACAAAAAAAAGTATTCATAAACTAATGAGCGATGTGTTGCGATGAGGTGCTAAGAAACTGTCATTTAGATTATGTATTGTACGAATTATACCAGATTGGCTAATGCGGCAGGTTTTGGCAATTTGTGTGCGTCGCATCATATCACGTTGCTTGCTATCGCTTACGTTGGACACTGCTTGATTTTTTTAGAGTTGTAGGTAATCCGATTTGTGATCCGCCAGCACAAATGATTTGCCTTTATGTAAATATTAGTACAGCAGTGAACTACTTTGACAACCCAGTTGCCGTGAGTGGAACCGACTGCCACGCCGAAGCTTGCGGGTACGATTCAGTTTTACATTCATGTCCGATAGTTTGTTTCTGTATTTATCCCTCATTCAAAAAAAAACATCGATATCTCCTTTCACTGTCAAATCCCATCACTCCTTAATGATGGGATTTGACAGCACGGCTATTTAGAGAATGCAGTCAAAGATATGAGTCTGTAAGGAGTCTATGCCTCTTTAAATGAGACGCGTAATTTGACGTTATGATTAACCAACTAAGACCAACTGACATTACATGTTGCACGTTCGGTATAAGGAAATATGGCGAGCATGTTCTATCTAGTCTAAACGTCCAACCTCTCTGCGATATAATAAACAGTTGTTTCCTTCAATTAACGACACAAGGAAAAGATCTACAAACATGAGATCTCAGTACCTAAATGTCTACCTTAGAGTTAAACGTTACTCATCACTTTCCGAACTGTACTCCTTCTCTTCTTGACCTTATTTTAGTGTCTTCTCCTAGTTTTGTCCATAAGCATGGTCAATATACGGCAGATGCGTTTTCCTATCACGATCTTATCGTTCTATCGTACAAAATACGCCCACCCAAAATGAAGCCGAAGGTGGTCTTGCAACGCAATTTTGTGGTATGGATCACGACAGATTGCGTGAGGATGCCAGCAATATTGACTGGGAGCCCTTGTTCACTTCAGAGTGTGTTAATACTAAAGTTCGTATCTTAACTAATAATCTCACTCAGCTATACGACTTGCATGCTCCGATTCGCCCTATTAAATTAAGGCATTTACCAGCACCTTGGCTAACGGAGGACATCAAGAAGATCATGGCAAAGAAAGCCGCCGCCAAGGCAAAACTGAAGCAAAATCCTACTCCCGTTAAACAAGAAAAATACGTGGCTATTCAAAATCTCTGTAACAAGGTGTGTAGGAAAGCACAACGCCAACACATACAATCATCCGTTGAAAACGGTGATCCAGCAAAGGTCTGGCAATTTCTTAAAACTTTGGGAGTTGGCAAGAAACGCCAACCATCAATTTCAAACAACATCAACCTTGACTCTCTTAATACACATTTCTCTTCTTCGTCAAAATTTGATGACAATACAAAAATAACTACTTTACCTTATCTTCCTTGCCAACACCAGATTATTCTCCCTTTTTTCACACAATTTACCGCTTGTGACGTTAAGAAGAGTATACTAACAGTTACGTCCAATGCAGTCGGCAGCGATTGTATCAGTCGGAAAATGATCCTTCCCATCCTAGAGGAAATTCTTCCAATCCTATGTCACATCCTTAATCATTCTATTGCCAGTGGTAGCTTTCCATCCGATTGGAAAAATACACTAATACTCCCCTTACCCAAGAAACCCAAACCCAGTTCCTTCTCAGATTATCGTCCCATATCCATTTTACCCTTCCTGTCTAAAGTTTTTGAACGTCTAGTTCACTCACAACTCAGTACCTTCCTACATAGAAATGCACTCCTAAATCCCTTCCAATCCGGTTTCCGTCCCGGCTACAGTACTGTCACTGCCTTGGTTCGCGTAACTGATGATATTAGGCTAGGCATGGATAATGGAAATCTTACGGTCTTGTCCTTACTTGATTTTAGCAATGCTTTTAACACCGTAGATTTTCACATCATACTTGGCATTCTACGCTCTCTTAACGTATCTCCATCGGCAATTGATTGGTTTCATAGTTACCTGTTTGGTCGCCGGCAACGTATACGCATCGAAGACAAACATTCCACTTGGTCAAATACAAATGCCGGTGTGCCACAGGGTGGCGTGCTATCTCCTTTACTTTTCGCGATATTTATTAACTCCATTTCAAAGCACTTACTTTCTTCCTACCACCTTTATGCAGATAATTTGCAGATTTATACGCAGGCTCCCTTAAATAAGTTAGCAGAAGCCTGCACTACCATAAATACGGACTTAGCGCAGATTTGTGAGTGGACTAAGAATTATGGACTGATAGTGAATGCCGAAAAAACCCAACTTATCATTATCGGCAGCCCCAAACTAGTTTTCAAAATCAGTTAGCCCCTTCTACCAAAAATCAGTTTTGATGGAAAGGAACTAACTTTCGCCAAAACTGTTAAGACCAGGCATTCCGAAATATGTTTTGCGTAAGCTCCGCCTTTTCTCCCCGCTAGCGGCCTCGGGCCGCCACCTCACCCCGCAGATCGCCGCTGCGCGAGGTGAATGAATGTCTCGCTACGCGGGCTTCGATTGGAGTAGAGACGACTTTATGTATTTAATATTTTTTTGTATTATGAATAGTTATTTATGACATGATAATAAATTGACTAAAATATGCCATAAAAGGCCGAAATATGAATAATTCAATTGATTTATTGCGACATGTTGTAGTTGTAGTCAAAGCCATAGGCTGTGAAATCTTGTTTCAGAATGTCTTATTACTAATTTATTTTATTTATATTAATGATATGTTTCTATTTATACTACTTTCATACATCAACGGACACGAAATAACAAATATGTGGATCACACAGTGTTGTCTTAGGTGGGAATCGAACCTACGACCACGGCGTAATGCCAAGTGCCAAGAAGACCTCTGAAATCACTATGCCATGCGTGCATATTATGACATAAAAAAGAGAAGTTCTTATTTATAATTTACTAATATCTAATTACAACGGCTACGTTACATTGATATTACAATGTAACTCACTTATTATATGTATTACAATAATCAACGATTATAAAACGGATTGCATTTTTTCTTGGGGTGCGGCTTTGACATCGTTCCGAAGGTGTCATAGGCGGCGGCTATGAAAATCACGCCTTTTTAAGATTAATTAGGGTGTTTATTTTAAATTGTCTTTCAGGATATATACCACGTACCTTTATATGAAGTAACCGATATGTCGGCACTGTTGCAAGCGCCATGTTCACGGATGTACATGATGTACGGATGTACACGCTTATACATCTACATTTGATTTCTACCAAACGGAGACGAATGTTTTAAAACAGTTTTAAGTTCAACCTAATTACAACCATGATACCTAGTAATAAAGTCACAAATCGTAAAACTGGTATCTAATACTTACGACCAATCGTCGAAAATTTGCGGTATAAATGGCTGTATCTTTTTAATGCATAGACTTAGAACAGATTTTTAGTCTATTGTCCAAGGGACAGAAGAACTGAGTATTTGGTATACATTTCAGTTTATTACCTTTACGCGTTCCTGAGGAAAAAGTAAAAAAAAAACACAGCGATGTAGGTATTTCGAGCTCGCTCTTCCAAATAAATAAAGTTAAAAAAATGTTCGTAATGAATGATTGACCAATATAATTATGATTTTATTTTTCGTAAGACAAAGAGACATACATGTAAACATCTTTATATGTATATTTCTTGAGTGCGTGTGTACGTCACTGAACTCCTCCCTAAACGACTGGTCCGATTTTGATGAATTTTTTTGTGTGTGTTCAAGGGGACTTGAGAATGGTTTACCATGCGCTACCATCGCAGTGTTAAATGTATATTAATAAACTCGTACGTGTCTACTGTTTAAGCGAAAAAAAATATTTCGTTTCCACATTATTCGGTATTATTTTCGCGTAGTATGACTTGGCATGATGTGCAAAACGAGTAGACTTCGGCTTGGTGATGGGTCTTGTGAGATCCTGTATATCATATAACATATAATATATAACATATAACAAATAACATATAACACATAATGACATAACACATAACACATAACACATAACGTATAACACATAACACATAACGTATAACACATAACACATAACACATAACACATAACACATAACACATAACACATAACACATAACATATAACATATAACATATAACATATAACATATAACATATAAAATATAACATATAACATATAACATATAACATATAACATATAACATATAACATATAACATATAACATATAACATATAACATATAACATATAACATATAACATATAACATATAACATATAACATATAACATATAACATATAACATACAACATATAACATATAACATACAACATATAACATAAAACATAACATATAAAATGTAAAATATATATGTTATAATAACCATATAACTTATAACATATACAACGTGTAATGGAAATAACGCACATCCTCAGACACCCCAATTAGAAAACCTTGTTCTTATCATAATGCATGCATTGAAATATTTTTTTTATTAGCCTAAACATTGTTTTTGATCGAAAGTATTAACTTCATTATAAGTAAAATGCGTGGTCACTACAAACCTGCGCACGCACACAATCACACGAAACGTTTGCTGTGATAAACAAACGACAGCGAAATACGATACGGTCTATCATTTTTTAACATCGTTAGTGGCTATTGTGACTATCTTAATTTAATCATAATAATCATACCTAGTTAGCATTATTGATACATTAGAAATTAAAGTATTAAAAGGGTATCAATGAGAGAATTAAAGAAGAACGGCGTGTTTAAAGTTGTGAATCATAATTTTTTTACAATAAAAGAATAACCAAATGACTCACAGGCTTATTGTCACTTGTTCGGCGTCCTCTGTTTAAAATGCTGACATCAGGTGTCCACCACCCGGCTTAAATATTCCTTTAGTTCACACACACACAATGTTTCTTTTCACTGTTTCAAAAGCAGCTGATATCTTATTTTAACTCCCCGGCACTTGTTGTCTCGACACAATCAACTAGTGGTTTAATAGGTATGTCCCCATAAAGCAAAAGTCCAGGGGCGTCAAGTCAGGCGACCTAGGAGGCTACTGGACAGGACCGCCGCGATCGATCCAGCGCTCCTTGTATTCGACATCACGATGATCTCGAACGTTCTACGTCAAACGCGCGGGGGCACCATCATGTTGATAATACACATTTTGTAAATAAACAAGTAAACTTGTTAAACATTTTTTT
Source organism: Euclidia mi (assembly GCA_944739405.2). NCBI lineage: Eukaryota > Metazoa > Arthropoda > Insecta > Lepidoptera > Erebidae > Euclidia > Euclidia mi. The sequence goes on from OX123189.2 coordinate 21,718,420, forward strand.
CACTACACTCACAGAGAATCCAGGTAGATGACTAATTTTATTTATCTAAGCGCAACAATGGCCGCCCGGCCGGCCGGCCGGCGCTGTACCTACCAGCGCGGGCTACCGACGCGACGGTGACAAGTGAGACACATTACGTCTCGCTCTTTCCCGCTGTTAATACGTAAGCGAAAGAAAGATGATAGATATTTTGGTGGTCAATTGTGTGTTATTGTCTTGTACCGGCTGTTATGTTGTATTAATGTGTGCGTTCCTGTACGTGGAACCACTAAACAAATGCATTTAAAAAGAAGCCGTTCTACGTTGACTTAAGGTTTATTTTCGTATATTTTGCCTTTTCAAAGCAATGTGTGACTACAATTTACGTAATTTTAATTATTTTAGGATTAAAAAAAAATGATATTAAAAATGTCAGAAATGGATTCAGTAGCTGATTCTGAACAAAGTACTTTCAAAATGTGCATTAAACTTGTTACATGTTGTATAACGTATGACATACGTTATATGACATATAACATATATGATATACTAGAGGACGCCAGCAGCTACGCCTGCATTTTTTTTAATTTACCCGTTTTGGCCGATCCCGTGGGAATTTCGGGAAATCCCTTCTTAGTGCACCCCTACGGTCCCCAAGGAACATACATGCCAAATTTCAGCTTCCTGCGCCCAATTGTTTCGGCTGTAGCGTGTCTGTCAGTCAGTCAGTATCGCAAGGATTTTATATATTAAGATTACATACGACAAATGACATATAAACATAGGTATTATAAAGATAAAAACATATAAACCTACATACCTACCGGCCTTCAAATTACATCTAATATGTTGCCCTACAAAGTTCTATATCTTTCACTGAAAGTTCCATTCAAATCTGTTTAGCCATTTCAAGGATTACCCCGAAAAAACAGCAAGACAGACAACTTTAAAAAGAAAAACTTTGGATCGTGTAATATGGTCTTATATGTATAATATAATTAAAAAAATGGGCAAGAGCGAGTCGGACTCGCGCACGAAGGGTTCCGTACCATCATCTATGAAAGGAAATCACGTATGTTGTATGCATACTTAAATATCTTTTAGGTTTCTACCTGTTTATTAAGATCAAGTAATAAATTGCTTAAAAATTACGTTTGGTGTATGGGCGCCCTCTTTAATATTTCTTTTTTTATTCAATTTTGAAAGGTAATACTCAACTACATATTCTGTGAAAATTTTAAGCGTCTACCTGTTACCGTTAGTAATATAGAGCAAAAAATACGAAAAAAAAACACGTTTAATGTATAGGACCCCCCTTAATATTTTCATTTTTTTTATGTTTAGGATTTGTTGTTATAGCGCCATTGGAAATACATAATTTGTGAAAATTTCAGCTTTCTAGCTATCACGGTTTATGAGATACAGCCTGGTGACAGACAGACAGACAGACAGCGGAGGCTTAGTAATAGGATCCCGTTTTTACCGTTTAGGTACGGAACCCTAAAAAGACTTAGTTATTTTGAAATCACAGAGATACACTTGAATTTTGTTTAGGTATATGTTTAGATTACTATAGATTCATATTCCACATGCATGAAGTCGCGAGTATCGGATAATACTAATACAGGGTGTTACATATCCATCCGTCCGATCAATGAAGGGGTTGTAGAGTAGCGTAAAATGATGAGATATTTGTCATTATTTCACGGAAATTCAACATAAAATTTTCCCATGTAAATTTAATTAATTTTAAATAATATCATATCAGATTACCCATGGCAACACTAAAGACTCATAAATCGTATTAGCTAGGTATCTACCTAAAGTTCATAAAAATTTGACGGCAAAAGCGGCGCCTTTGAGTGCATAGGCCAACCGACCGCCTCCTTTGACAAAAGCCGCCGCCGCGCGTCATCGTCCTTTACACGTGCCAAGTATTATTTTAGGTATAAACAGATTTTATGCACTTGATGCAACAGCTGATCTTTTGCTTCGACGGTTTAGGTAAAACTCCGTAAAACAAAGTACAGTATTAAGGTTTTCTGTTTGTTTCGTGCGAGTGCGTGGCCAACTCTGGTGTCACTGTTTTCAAACTGCTCGAATACCTACGACATGGCCTAACGATTCTTGGATGCGGCTTTACGGGCCGTCGGAAGCCCGGAAGCGCTTTCATGTAATGTCACACGCGGTCACCCATCTAAGAGAAAATCGTCGCGCTATGACTACGGTACTTACATTAATAACTACCTACTTTTTAATTGGTTTAATCTTACGTAACTAGGTACCTACCTTAATTGATAAAAATATCAACTTGCTGTAAGTTGCGACGGTCATTCTCCACATGTCCGCCGCCCACGTCCAGACACTTACGGCACCTTTGCACCATATCCGAACGCACACTTCTTAACACTCCTGGGTTTAAACTTCGGAAAGCAGAAACGATACGCGCACGCATTTCTTCTTCAGTGTCACACGGTTTTTGGTACACTATTTGTTTAACGTGTCCCCACAAGTAAAAGTCTAAAGGCGTTAGGTCCGGTGATCTTGGTGGCCACGAGATAGGCCCGCTTCGTCCAATCCACTTGCCAGGGAACTGTGCGTCAAGATACTCACGCACAGCTCGTAAAAAATGAGGTGGGGCACCGTCGTGCTGGAACCACAAGCTGCGGTGGAAGCTTAACGGCAACGAATCTAACTCGTCACTTAGAACTTCCCTCAAAAATCTTAAATAATTGGTACCGTTCATGGTTTCATTTAAAAAATGCGGACCAATAATACGGTCACCGAGGATTCCCGCCCACACATTGATGCGCCAACGATGTTGAAAATGGCTTTCTTTCATCGCGTGTGGATTTTCAACAGCCCAGACGTGTTCATTGTGACAGTTGAAAACACCCGTCCGCACAAATGAACATTCGTCGGTAAATAACACGCGCTCCAAGAACGTAGCATCCTCTTCTACTTTGCCAAGTAGCCAGTTGCAGTATTGTCTTCTGTGGGCATAGTCCGACGGCATAAGTGAGTGAACACGTTGGTAGTGAAAAGGATGTTGTCCGTCTTCTTTTAATATCCTCCACACTCGCGCGTTACTGGTGCCCAGTTCACGTGCCGCACTCCTGGTACTCTGCGTGGGATCCTCAGCGAATAATTGTAAGACCTGTTCCACTACACCGTCGCTACTTTGTGGTCTGCCACCATGATTGCGATTCGAATCATCGCGAACACTGCCCGTGTTGTACACCCGGTGGTGAAGCCGTTGAAACGCGCGCTCCGACGGCACGGGTAGACCCCGTGGTCTGGCATACCGTTCCTCGTACTCTCTACGAGCACCTGCATAATTGCATTCACTCCTACCTAAGCACATCAACATGTTAAAGTATTCAGGGTTTGAATATGACATACCTAACGAATCTACTATTTCACGCGGAAGTCTAAACAAAAGGAAAGCTAGCGAAAGACTGAGTGTTCAAGTAGGCAAATAGTTAATTCGTAAATCAAATAGGTAAATAAATAGAGATGTAACAAATGGTATTCACTGGAGTACTGTTTCTATCGACATTTTATGTTATTGTTTACCTGATAGAATATCGGTAGCTAAACCCCTAAAACGTCAGCTTTGTGTAAATTTATGTTTTTATTTGCTGTTAATAAATAAAAACATTCCATGGTTTAGACTAGAATCAGTTTATTTAAGGGTACTGACTCCGCGTGACGACTGTCAAAGATCTTCATGACTGTTGCTCCGACGGTTTAACGTGCTCTCCGAGACACAGGGATATTAACTATTTATTACGCACGTAACTTGGAAAAGTCTTATTATCTTATTATGTATTTGATGCGCGCCGTGGATTCGAACCCGATACCCTCTGCACGGCAATCCGTTGGTATCATCACTAGGCTATCATTGGCCTAGTAGTCTAGCAGGCTATCATTCTAGTTTTAACATGTCATGTTAAAATTAAATAAATCGATATTATCTCTTGATCGTAAACATCACTAGAGCGGTCCCTTTGTGTACGGCGGCTCGCTTGACGGTAAAATTGCACTATTTTAAAAAGGCGGCATGCCCTTTGACACGGTAAGCGGCGAAAGCCGACAATTTTTAATAAATTTAAAGGCCTATCCACACGACACAATTTTACGTCCAACTTGACTAAATCACTTGATTAAATCGTGACGTGTAGACGCCAGTCGTCCAACTCAAGTTCATCGGGTGTGCGGACCACCAGATTTTAACCAATTGGGTGGACGGAATGAAATTCAGTCATTTGATTGTGTCGTGTAGACGGGCAAAGCCAATTCCATTGAAAATTTGATCAGTGGTAAAATTGTGCCGTGTGGATGGGCCTTAAGAATCATAAAGGATTCCGCTATTGAGGGGAGTGTTGTTAGTTTACAGAATTTTCGCTAATTTCGGGGTAATGTTTCTCGTTAGCACTGAGCTAAGGAAATTTATTCTGATGTTTTATGATGACCTAGATTTTTTTTATTATTTTTCCTGGTATGCCTGATAAGTCAGTAATATGACCTTTCGAGATCAGACGGGGGTTTATGAAACACACTGTATATAAAGCTGAAGAGTTTGTTTGTTTGCTTGAACGCGCTAATCTCAGGAACTACTAGTAGACTACCCTAAAACTATGATTATTTATTGTCTTATATTGTAAATCAACCTTTTTATATTTACGTTACGATGATAAGTATAGATGCTTTTTTTAGGATGTAATTAGTAAAAAGGTAATCTACCCTCAGTCTATGTTTTTATTGTTTTTTTATACTTATTATATATCATATCTATATTTATTATATCAAAATTAAGATGACTAATATATGTACATGATTTTAGTACATCATTAGTTATTACTAACAGGGTAATCTTCCACCAGTCTGATTTCTTTCATTACAATGCCTTTTTATACTGATATGTAAACACTCGTACTTGTGATTTTCGTAATTATCTTGTTATTGTTTGAATTCTCCTTTATTTACACTATATTATATTATTTGAAATTATTAATGTAATCTATAGTTACCAAGATTCCATTAAACATTGTAGATTGATTGTAATTTTTTGTTTTAATTACCGTTTTCTACCCGTCAGTACACAAATCGCACTAGACTTTCAAATTTTTAATAGTGGTCCGAAGCAACGAAGTCAAAAAGAGCCTTCGCTGTTATGCACCACAGTGCGGGCGTAAAGTGGGTCAAACCACTTCAAGCATGGAAAAAGTTGAAAATCTTGTGTTGTTTATTAATATAGTAATATTTGTCCTACAGAAAAAATGTCTTGAACTACACTAAAACGTAGGTTTCTTTTATGTTTATTGTATACTTCAGAAAGAACAGTGAATATTTTATTCAAATATTTTGAATATGCTTTGCAAGTAGTGTGATTTTCAAATGAAAATGTTATCGAGCGAATATCGTCTAATCATGTATCTGTTCTTGAATAAAGACAGACAAGGGCCTAAATAATTGTTTGCTGAAGTTTCACTTTCCTAGTATATATGACTGTTTCAGAATATCGCTTCAAAATAGCATAAAATTCGGAATGCCTGCTCTTAAAAACCTGGACATATACTTCGACGAAACTTTGTCATGGAGATCTCAAATAAAAGAAACCATTCGCAAACTGTGTGCATCAGCAGGTTCGTTGCGGAGATTACGCAATTTTCTTCCGATCACCACTAAGACTGCGCTTGCTCAAACTCTGCTACTGCCTGTTATTGACTATGCCGACGTCAGCTTTCTCGACCCCACTGAAGAGCAGCTAGATAAACTTGAGCGTCTCCAAAACTTTTGCATTCGATTTATATTTGGATTGCGCAAATATGATCACGTCTCTGATTTTCGTAATAAACTCAAGTGGCTGCCAATTCGTCTTCGCAGGAATACTCACACTCTTACATTGTTATATAATGTTCTATTTAATCCTAGTACTCCCTCTTATCTCAAAAAACGATTTAAGTTCCTTCATGACACACATCTAGGGTCCTTGAGGTCGTCTGAAGATCTTACGCTGGAGATGCCGAAGCATTCTACTAACTCTTTCGACAAATCTTTCACTGCTGAGGCTGTGCGCCTGTGGAATGCTTTACCATTAGAAACTCGCAGAGCAGATTCCTTAAATATATTCAAAGGAATGATAAAAAATCAGTATTTAAATCAGGTAACTTGATATATAGGTACATTGATGTAGTGATCGTCTATCTTGGACACTTATATTCGCTGTATCTGTATAATTTAGTATATCGATATTCATTGTATATGCCTGTATTCATTAGTGGTATTTTTTTATATTTTACGATAGCTTAGCTATTGACTATACGATCGAGTAGATAGATAGATAAAACACTTTATTGTACACCAGTAAATACACAATATTACAATAGATTACATCAAAATCTTTAAAACTAGTGGTACAAGGGCGGTCTTATCGCACATTGCGATTTCTTCCAGACAACCTAGTTCGGATATATATTAAATATCAAAGAAAAAATAGTGGGTGATGGCGTACCTTGTGGAACAGTGATTGTAAAAAAATTATAGTGGATGGGAGAAAATATTTGTATATCAGAATAATATGAAATATAATTATACTTATATTATATATTATTATTAAAAAAAATAATACCGTACATAAAAATAAATGATAAAATATATAAATATATATATACATACTATATATCTTTCTTTCTCTAAGCGTTATCCCAGTTTCAGTCTGGGGTCCGCTTTCTAGTCTAACCGGACCCGAAGGGATAGCGATATTCCATGGTTTAGACCAGTGTCAGTTTATTTAGAAGGTACTGACGCCCTATAACGACTGTCAAAGATCTTCATGACAACCGGGACCGACGGCTTAACGTGCTCTCCGAGGCACGGGACAAGCGATAATTAACAATTCAATACGCACATAACTCCGAAAAGTCATTGGTGCGCGCCGTGGATTCGAACCTGATACCCTCTGCATGGCAGTCTGTTGGTATATC